>JAQFYB010004572.1:0-15960 GCA_034694085.1 Pogonognathellus longicornis
ATAGACCGATGGACCCCTATTTAAAATTGCGCGCAAAATCAATGTGTGAAGTATCCTTGCAACAACACGCCCTATAACCCTGGAAAAAGGCCACAAATTGTATTTCATATTGTCATACTATGCAGCATTGTAATTAATCGCTATCACATTTTATTGACTCGATAATTTGTAATTCGAATTAAATAAATTTTTAAATAACATTGGAAGATCTGGAATTCCGAAAGTCCAACCAAACTGTTCGATTTCATAAATGAAAAACTAAAATTTTATGTCAAGACGACACGTTGTTAATTTGTTGAAAAAGCAAAATATTTAGCGAAGAGCTAGGCTTATTATTTTATCCTTCATAAAAATATAATATATAATATATTCACTCGATTATACTTCATTGTCCGTCAAACTTTTCAGAAGAGAAAATTCGTTTATCATATTTTTTGCCATTTCATCCACATCAGATTGCTGGTCCACCAATTTTCCATTCACAAGAAATTTCGCTTTGAAAAGGTCGTAGAAGGTAAGCGTATTAAACATCACACCTGAAATACAGATTTCAAAAATTTATTTTTTGAGCAATTCAGAAAAACATGTTCGACGATTAAAGAATTGGTTGCTCTGCATGCTTTATCAAATTTTATGCAAAGAGTACTTCAAAATTAATGTTTCCGCCTCCTCTACAGCCAAATCTGACTACCCGCATATCAAAAAATATTCTCAAATCAAGAAATTTGAAACGTGTATTTCATCACTTATAACGTAATTAAAAATTGGAGGTCATTCTACAAGAAAATCGAACTAAAACATCGTGAAGTGAATAATTCACATACGAAATTAAAGCTTGAATAATTGCAATAATACTTTAATTTAAACATTTTATTTATAATTGTATTGGAATGTAAATTTGTTTTGAGTGAACTATTTGCTATTTTTTAAAACCGTTTTGTCATTTTCAACATTTACTACCAAAAATAGAAGAAAAATATTATTTAAAGAGTTTTTAAAATTTGAGGTAGGTTCTCACTATTAACTAGACAACAACTATCGTACATTGTAGCTACACATTTTTTCATATTCATGAAATATGGCTTAGGACTACTCTTAAACATCGAACATTTCTCAGTACTCAATACCCTCATTTTAATTTTACTAATTTGTTCTGTTAGCTATCCCCTTGTTCCATTTTAAAAGCTTATCATCTCTTTCATGCCGCCGCCGGTACTTTGTCATTGCTGTTTCAAATTGAGGAATTATGTGATGTATATAAAGAAAACTGTAAAACGAGGCAGTTTATGAACTGAACTGTGCTACTAATTTGGAGGCCGCACTACAGGAAAATCGATGTGAAACATAGTGAAGTAAAAGATTCCCATACGAAATTAGTTTGAGAAATTAGTTTTGAGGTAGGTACTCACTATTAACTAAACAACAACCATCATACATTGTAGCTACACATTTTTTTCATATTCAAGACTACTCTTATTTATTATCAAAAATTTCTCAGCGCTCAATGCCCCCATTTTAAATGTAATAATGTATTGTGTCAGCTATTCCTTTGTTCCATTTTAAAAGCTTATCATCTCTTTCATGCCGACGGTATCATTATCATTCATTTTTCAAATTGAGGTAATAAGTGATGTTTACAGATAGATCGACAACTGTAAAAGCAAAGCAATTTATGAACGCAACACGGCTACTCTGATAATGTTGTTACAAAATTGAGCAAAAACTACGACCTATCTACGGTTATCTGAGTTAAGCCGTAAGGTTCACTCTTAAGATATCCCCAATAGTAACTCTATAAGGTAGCCTAGTATGGAGCTTTTACGTACTTATAAACTACACACAGTGAACCCGATTACAAACTATTAGTTCTCATACAATTATATTTTATTACTTACCTACTGTTCATTATTAACCCGCGAAACACTAAGTGGACCACATTTGTGGTTTTTCAACTTTGATTTAAAATATTCCCATGTTCCAGGTGACCTAATCACCTGGGATTTTTTGTATGTGTCACAAATAAATATATTTACATGCTAAAGCTGGTTTGAAGTACCTAGGTCAAATTCTGATTTTTTAAAAATTCAAAACATTTCTTTGCCCATGTATTAGCCCCTACACCACATTTGTGGTCCTTATCCAGGGTTTCGTAATATACAAACCACATTTGTGGTACTTCAGTGTAACATGTGGCTCTGGGTTATTTAGTAGGCCACATTTGTTGTAATTCAGTGTAACTTACATGTTTTGTTATGTAACGCTCATAAACGAGTATCAATTAATCCATTTTCTTATTTATTGCGAATTATAATTATTTATTCTAAACTTTGCTGATTTCGAAACACTAGGACCAGAAATGTGGTGTTGGAAATTTACATGGGACCACATATGTGGTACTTCAGTACGCAATGTAGATTCTTACACTCAGTGTTTCCCAGGTTAAAACGTTAATAAATACTAACATATTGAAACAACGAAACAATTAAGTTACATTCCATAATATTATTTGTTAGACATGATGATCTGTGATGCGTACCTTTGTGTGGATTGTTTGCAATGTTAGCTAGTATATACATTCAAAAATAAAATTACGAAAAATATATGGAAACTGTTTACACGATCGTGTTCACAATTTCCAGTTTTTTTGTAATTTAATTATTTCAGCCAAATAGTAAAACTGATATAAAAGATCTTAGTATTATTAGAACAGCAATAGCAAAGCACCTATGTATAAAATTGATATTACAAATCAATCAGCCTTATAAAGGGTGTATGCAATACAATAATAGAATTAATTAAAAAATACATATTCTTGTGCACAATAAACATTGAATATTGAAAAAAGTAGGGATCTAGTTCACTGTTCCAGTCATTAGATTCCGAGCACTTAATGTTATACAGTCCTGTTCAATCTATGTGAATAACACAATATCCCTTTGAATAAATTTCAATATGCATTGCTATTTGTAATTTTTTAAAAAAAAATCATTTACTTAAGCCTTTTATTGACGGTCCTAATGCAGAATGGCAATCTAGTATTTCCTGCCCCAGAAAAGACAAACTGTTTTTCGGTCCAGGGACTGTAGGTGCTGCCATTGTTGGTATAAGTGTATTATTGAGAGCTCCAAATGAAGTGATCCAATGAAACATACATCCCATAACGTGAGCCGTAAGAAAAAATGCGGTGGGTAATGTCGAATTCTGCACTTTTTTTAATTGTTTTTCTATTTTCTTTAAACGCATCACCGGATCATTTTCTCCAACAGGCAGTTTCACAAAGGCCATGGTGCTATATAGATACAAAAATGATGGTACATTTTACCCCTAATATATAACGTGTATTATGGATATCACATATACAAAAATTTCCCGTTGATTTATATCTTGCATTAAAAAGTGATTAGGTGATATATACTCAGGTGTATACATTCAATTGATATAACGAAATGCGGAGATTCGCTTGCTGACTGGCATACGAGAATGACATCTCTTCTTCTTGCATGTCAAGACAGAAGAGAACTTATTCTTCGTTGCAAATAGGATACATTATTATGGTAATAATTTTTTATATTAGGTAATAATGCTTAAAATCTGTTTAAAATTGTGTGGAAGCGTAATCGCAAAACTATTAGTGAATATTATGGGTTCTTCGAAAAATTTTAAAATTGTATTTTAAGTCTTAAATTGTTGTTGGAAAAGTGTTACATTCAATTGAGTAAGTGGGATAATGTATAAAAGAATATAATTTAGTAACTTATTTATTATTATTTTTTTAAGCTTTAGTTTTATAAGTTGTGCTGTTCAATAGGAATATTCATGTTCGAGTAAATAAAATTCAAAATATGTCAGAAAACTAAATTGAATGATTAAAATGGGTTGGGATTTAAAATGTATATAAATATTAAAAAGATAGAAATAAGGTAATTGGAATATTATTGCAAAAATATTAGTCAATTAAATGTTAATAGATTTGAAATTGTTATAAAAAATTAGTACAGTGATTTGACGTAGTTTTATTGTGTTGACAGAATTAATTAAATAGAATGTTTTTGGATTTGCAATATAAGTAATAATACTTAAATAATAAAATCGGTATGAAAAAATTTCGTTCAAGGTTGAAAATTAATTGCACGTGTAAAATATTTTTGATTAGAATATATAAAAATTTTAGTAAGTGAAAAACTTATTGTATGAAATAATTAATCAATGTAATATTTATTCTGTAAAGGTTGTATAAACGTAAAGGCGTAAAAACGTACGAGTAATGTGAAAGTGATCTTGAGTGATTCTATATTATTTAGTTGGTGATTATTTAAGATTTATTATTATTATTATTGGAGTTTATTAAGTGATTGATGCGGCCCCCGCCTTTAAGGTCGTTTGCAAATCTGATAATACTGGTTGCATAATGCCCTTTTGATTTTCCAAATGAATTGATTGGGTTCAGCTGTCTTTTACGAATAATTTCTGTCATAATTTGTTATTTAAGAAATGAATTATATTTTTAATTCGTGTAAGTATTATAATAGTTGAAAAAAGTTACGTAAAATGATGTCATTCCACATCTGTGCCCTAATTTCACAGGATACGAACAATAAAGAAGACAACGACTGCTCAAAAAGAGGAACAAGAATTTGCTAGCGTGTATAATAAATCCGCGAGTAAATAGTTGTGGTGCTGCAGTAAAATGGAAACTGGAACGAAAAGCAACATCCTTATCAGCACTATCTACTGTACGAACGTAAAAATTAGAGCCTTTTCGGTTTTTATCCCCATGTTAAAAAATTGCAACGTTTGCTGAAAACCCCTTGCCCCTGAATCCATAACAACAATAGTGTAATATTAAAATTGCTCTCCACATAACCTTGCACAATTTCCTTTGCAAATTAAGGCTCTATTTTTTACGTTCGGACAATAGTATATTATACTTTTAGACGTCTAAAAGTTATGTTTTACACCTTGGGCACTTAAAATTTGCAGTCAACCGTCTTGGAAGGACATAAAATTTTCCAGCAATAACGCCATGGAAGGACATACAATTTCCCAATAATAACGTCATGGAAGGACATAAATTTTCCCAGCAATAACGTCATGGAAGGACAAAATTTCCAAGTCATGAAGGGATTCAAAATTTCTAGTCTTGGAACGACTTAAAATTTCCCAGAAATAACGTCTTAGAAAGACATAAAATTTCCCCGCAATAACGTCATGGAAGGACATAAAATTTCCAAGTCATGGAGGGACTTAAAGTCTCCCAGAAATAACATCATAGAAGGTCATAAAATGTTCAAGTCATTGAGGGACTCAAAACTACCAAACATGTATGCAACACAATCAGCGAGCGAGCCACACATGTAAATGAGTTTGTATTTTTGATGAGTGGTATGGTACATGTTAATGCGTGAATGGATCAACCCGAGGGTAGTGAAGCCCTTAATATATGTACACTAAATGTTATTGTACTACCTTAGGTGCCGTAAACCAGAGTTGCTAACTAGAAGGTATTCAGGTAGGGAACGTCTTAATTTTTACATTACGATACTGTACTAAAAAAATGATTTGTAAACGATTGTGGGGGCTGCGGCTAAATCAATCATTGAATAAATTCAACTAACCAACAATAACGAAATACGTAAAGTTAGCATGGCTAAATTGGCAAATTACATTTTTATAATTAAATATATCGTATTTTTACTGGCGAAATGCAAAAATTTATCAATTTGCATGACAATTATTGTATTTGTCGAAACTTCGATTTAGATGGCGATTTAAAAAAAACTATAAAAATGATTGATTTTGTTTTTCAAGGAAATATGTCATTTTCATAGACTGGCATTTATCCTTTAATGTCACAATGTCCACGCAGTATTAAATTACAATAATTTAAATACTTAAAAATGTTTTGCTGAGAGCTTGAATTAGAAAATGGTTAATAGCGTAGGTATATTTAATATGTTTTTCTTACACAAAATTTCTTAATTTGTCAGGATGCCCTTTTAATGGAAACGGCACTCCAGCATTAATGCATTTAGGCACTCGTCCATTTTTCAGTAACATGGCGTTTCTCATGGAGGCAGTTAAGGCAGAAAAAATGACAGCAGTTGCAGAAACATCGAACTCGATTTTCACTTGTTTGATAATATCCATGGATATGTTATCTGTTAATTTGGAGTACCATATTTTGGAAAATTTACTTGTTGGAATCACCCAGTCATTTTTGTCCCGTCCCTCTACATAACACTCCGCAAACTCGTATGGCATTTTCAAAATTTAAATAGAATAATATTTAAGAACACCATTGGGCACTAGATCAGGCCTCCGTAGATGAATGAAAGTTATTATTATAATGCCATAATTTTTATATCGGACTCAACAAATCCAATGTTAATGTAACAAGTTTTATCTCATGAGAACAAGTGTGGGATAAAGCATAAAATAGATTGCTTACTGCTTTGTAGAAGGTAGGTAAGGTATCTATCTACACAAAGCTCGTCAACATCGAGATAAGAGGCTGGACTGCGGAATTGGAATGTCTGTTTTGGAGTGCGTCTGGGTTTGTCCCTGGAGGTGTCAGTGTCAACTTCTGTCATCTTTGGTGCCCCAGGGAATCATAGTGCCCCTGATGGAACCAACGGAAGTACCCTTGGTTGCCTGGGGTGCCATGGTTGCCTCGCGGGGCTGACAGCCCCGGTACCCCGCATTTTGTACAACCCCACTCGACTGGACCTGACTACAGACTAAACAGGTACCCATCTCTTTGCCGGTTCGCCTATTCTTTCATACCTTCGCGTGTGCACTGTGTGTGTGAGTAACGACTAAACAGGCGAAGATTTGGGCCCCTATGCTATGCTTAGTCTATTGTTGTCGACCCTCCATCCTCGATGCTGGCGAGCTTTGTACCCTATACAACTGCAACTGCAAGGCTGCAGTTGCATTTGCATTGCTCCTTTCTTGTTTTTTTTTCATCCCACTGCGGGATTTCCTGGGACAGTTATATAAAAGAACCTATTTAGTCGATTGTACGTCTGCAATTATGTGCTTAATTACCTTTACGGTGTTTAGTTTCATACAACAACTTAACAATTCTCATTGCCTGTTTCATAATCATCTTTACAACGAACACGTCATCCATGGTCTAATTTCCTCAGAAGTATTTCTAGCAATAATTGTTTCTACATAACAATTCTACTGTGTTATTTTTCTCACCAATTTATTAAATCTCTCAATAAAATCATGTAGGTACCATTAGTAAATCCTTTGTATGTGGCGGGGAAGGCTACATATAAATACAATGTATGGGATTTATAAATACAATGTAATATAAAGAATTACAAGAGGATGTGTAGTTTATACTTCTGATTTCACTGGATGATATATCTAAAATTGTGAGAATAATGTTATTATATTTCAGTTGTAATTGCAAGGTTCAATTACGTCAGCAAGCTAAGATGAGCAGAGATATGTAAGTTTGCACCTGAAGAAATTATTAGCAATAAAGCGAAAAAAATTCCTATATTCAAGAAGGCAATCCTATAAACACTTTACCAGTCATGTCAGTCAGTCTCCGGATTAATGAGATCCATATACGATATGACTCGTATGAGCAATGCATCAGTATACTATAATGCTTTGAAAAAACCCAATCAGCTTATAACCAATAATGTGTCGATTCTGGCGCATTTTTAAGCATGTTCAGATCATAAGTCGATTTTCCATTGAAAGCTAATTAGGAGGCTTAACAAACCGGCTAGGATGGATCAAGCACACTTGAATAGTCAGAAATGCTACCTGAAATAACGTGAAAGTGTTTGATTGTTTTATTGAAGTCTTGGCCGCTAAACTATGTACCCTACATTGAAAATTTGTAGCACAAATTAGGAAATTATTTACCAATTTCAAATTGAAAACAAAAACTTAAGTCCAATTTTCACTGCCTTTCACAATTTCAATTGAACAGTTTTATTTATTTGGAGAAAAGAAAGATACCCAACCAACACAGCCGCGTGACGATATACTAACGTTTCAGTACTGATATTCGGGTGCTGATTTAGATCAAGTTTGCCCCTTTTACCCTTACTGAAAAGGTAACTGATATCAGCAATGATTCCATACTGCTACGTAATGCAATTTTATGCAGCAATGAAAGGATGCATGCAAAAACATTACGAGCATTGGAATTGCAATACATAATCAGTGCATTTCATTAGCAATTCGATAGCGTAAACAGTAAGGATTGCATATGTGCTTATTCCACAGCATAACATGTATGATATCCATGCAGTTTCAATGCGGTATTTCATACTAATGTACACAATATATTAATTTTGCTACTTTTAAAGAACATAAATATTTAATATTACATATTAATCATAATAATATAGATTAATCCTAATATGGAAAAACAAAATTAACCAAATAATAATTATTAATTAACCAAAAGTAGTCGATAGAATAAAGAATATTAAACAATACAAAATTAGTGTACGATTTAGTATGTAAAAAACTCATTACGTCCAAACACTTTCTGGCAGCCCAAACATTTCCTCAGGTTTGGTGGTGGCTGTGGATTTGGTCATGGGCACTTTTTTCGTTTTTATTGAAAAACTAAATTGAAGGGACATACAGTCACTAACAGAGTCGATCAAAAATTAAATGTATAAAAACAAATATGCTAAACCTTCTAGAGTTTAAAAATGACCCAACGACTGAATGGGAAATGAAATGAATGATTGCAAAGGATAGCAGATCAGAGAACAGCGCAGTATTGCCTTCAAAATGTGACAAACATCATTTGGGTTTCAGTTTCAATAGCGCTGTATTTTCGCTATCGATTCAACGTAGTTTCAGCATATCGATTTGGGGCTAGAACGAAAGCGCAACGATTCAATACATTTACAGTACTGATTTTACCCAATCTGCTTGTTACTGTAAAACAAAGTTAAATCAATACCGATTCAACGCATGGATAGACTGACATGTTGTCATTGAAAATCCAACTACCAATTCAGCGCAATATCCACATGATTATAATACTAATATGTGTTATGTGTATTGTTTAATGCTTAATTGCAATAGGTAGGTACTACAAAAAGCTCACCAGCATCGAGGAGCAGCTTCTTGAAAGTTAAAACTTAGGTAGGTACCTTAAGTAAATTTACAATGCTATAATTCAAATGTTAAAGTTCAAATATTTTTGATATATCCCAGAAAATATCTATAAGGCGACTTGCTTAACTATATGATAAAGTTTTTTTTGTTTTTGTATGGATTTTGTTAAAATAGACCATTTTTATGTGGGTTGTTTTAATTTAGGAGCTTTCATGTGCCAATTAAATGGTCAACGTATTAGTAGAATCTCCATTATAGTTGGAGGCACGGCAAAAACGGTCAGAGACAATTGACGAAAACTAGTCAAAGAACTTAACAGTCCATTGAATAACAGTCAAAAAACGGACTAATAAAATTGCATGATTCAAACAAATAAATGAAAGAAATGGAAGATAGACAAGAAAAGTAACTAAGCAAACAGTAAATACAAGGCAAACATCAAGTGGCATATTTACATGATCTGTCGTGTTACGTCTTTTGACCGGTTATGCTTTGAGTGGGTTGCCCGCTTACACCTTTGTATTAGATTCATTAATATATTATTACATACAACCGCATTGTAGCAGTGTAATCAAAGTTGTTTATCATAATGAATTTGTTCAAAATAACCCTGAAACGTGTAGCTTATTTCTCACGTTTTCCGAGGTACCAAAATTGTGGGAAAACAAGTGCAATTAATTTGCTCAACTGAGAATAATTTGATATCAATTATGAATTCACCCTAACCAGGACTATATACACAGTGCCAAACGTTACTGATGTTTGCTCACCGTCGAATTGCATAGCATAATGCGGAAATACTTTGCCAGTTAGAAATTTGGTTTCTGGAAATTTCATGAAAATGTAATAAAAATGTGGGATAATACTTATTGTAATTTTTTTATGAAAAATAGCACAAGTGCCATAGATTTCATATTATAGCCCGAAAGAAGCTCCTAGATATTGTAAATCAGCACGTAAACATAAATAATATAGATGCAAAATTACAGGAACCGGCTGCTGTGCTATACTGCTGAGCTTGGCTGTAAAGCTCCGTCTCCATAAGAACATAAAAAGATTATGTATGGACAATATAATATTATGCTTTGGCCAAACATTAGGCTTTGGAGGGCATGCAGAAAATGTAAATTTTTGGTGACGTTGTTGCCGGGCAGGGCAAGATAGGAAGCAGTATAGCGACGGTTAGGGGAGGGGAGTTTTTGAAGAAATTCTGGAAGACACAAACTGCTTGCTTGTTTTTGCATGTGCCGAATGCGCCTAAATTACATAAAGGATGAGTAGCTTATAATACATTCCAGTAGGTTTGCATGCATATGAGAGCGTTAATGCGTTAATACCTAAATAAATGTATATTGTATTCACCATTTCTTCAATGTACAGACTGTTTCCTAAGTAACACGAAGTTTTTAAAACTTAATATCTCCTGAATCAGATCGAATTATGAGTTGCGATGATTATCATTCATCATAGGTCATTTGCAAATATAGATTGTATAAGTTTGATGATATGAAGGGGCCTGTATAAAAAGGTTCATATAAAATGTTCCTCCATCATGTTAAAATCAAAGTCAATATTGCTTTGAACTAACATAGTTCATGCACCAAACAGGTTACCTAAATTTGGAAATTAAATGTGGTTGAAATAATTGAATATGAAAAATGGGTCGGTGACATAACTTACTCACATACTCACATCACAAAAGAAACAAAACATGGAATCGACCAATTTTGCTTGGACAATTATTAAACCCCTTTACATTACCAACACGCTATATAGACACTCCATATTCGAAAATGACCGCACAATTCCCATCTTCCGATTGATATTTATTGCAATGCATAATTCGGTCTTTTGCAAGAACTCAAAATATTAGGTAGTTAGGGTTATTTGCGACGTAAGTTCCGTAACAAGATCTTTACGTAACTACGTAAAAATTGTATGTTGCGTAGATATAGTTATCGTTGACCACAAGAAAACGTAAGAGCCAATAGATGTAAATTCAATTTGGCTAAACGCTGTACAATAGAAAATTAACATTTGTTTGGGTATTTGACGGATATTTGAATATCGCGGTAGTTAGCCATGAGATTTGTAATAGACTGGAGCGAGGTTTAGGAGTGAATGGGGCCAAGCTATGATTTCTACGTGTTCGTAACTCGATCACGTTGCCGTAAAATTCTACGTGCCCACAGCATCCGTAAGCCACGCAACTCCTCAGTTTTACGTAGCTTACGTGTCTTACGTCTCCTACGTAGCTTACGTAGCTTACGTAGTAAATAACCCTAACTATCTATTAATGCGAAGTGCATTTTAACATGGTGGAGGACAATTTTCTATGAAGTATTATGTCGACCCCATAAAATTATCAAAGTTATACAATTCCGATTTTTTGAAGTCTGCTCTTTCGATTTTTATTTATCGCAACTCGTATTTCGGTCTCGTTGGGGAGATATTAATTTTTAAAAACTTTGTGTTACTTCGAAAACATCCTGTATATTATGTACATACTTATGTCTGCGTGCAGTGCAGCTGTAGAGAAGAAGTTTACTAATGCTGAATACACATATTAAATGAAACAGAGAACCATTGTTTCTCATTAAACTGTTAAAATTGACATTGAATTGGAATCCGAATTTGTTATACATTTACGTTCTTTGGATCTTCTTTTCTAGGGAATCTCATTGGCTGATACTGGGCAGTTTGGGCAGTTGTGTGGGCGCCGCTACAGGTGGTCTGTTTGGTAACGGTAGTGTTGTTACCGGGCAGTTTGGGCACTGTAATGCCGCTACATGGGAGTTTGTTCGAGGTAGCGCTGTCAGCGGGAGGGCACCATGCCAGGGCATGCCTAATTTAATGAATAATGAATAATGAATTTTAATGAAGTTTGATGAATTTTGCGCCCTCTGTGCTACCGCTCTGTAACTACTGCAGTAGTATACAGTGTGAAACATATTAGAAGTAATGCACGAGAGTATGCAAGTAATAGTTGCACACACTCTCGTCTATGTCATTCACACACTCTTGTGTATTTCAATCACACACTCTACTGTATGTCAGTCGCACACTCTCGTGTAAGTTAGACAAACACACTCTCTGCATTTGTCTTACGACTTAAGATTCAACCAATCAAATCAATTCTGGCATGCGCTATGTACAAGGTATTTCATAAATGAGACGAAGTTTTCAAAAATTAATATTTCATGAACCAGAAAGAGTTATGATTTGAGATAAATATCAATCGAAAGGGGAGACTTTAATGTTCATTTTCATGTATGGGTTGCCTAACTTTGAAAATTTAATATGGGTGAAATAATTGGCTATGAAAAATGGGTCGGTTAAATGTTGCCTACTCAAATCACGAAGAAAACAAATCATGGAATCGACCAATTTTCTTTGGTCAATTATTAGACCCGCACGACATCACTCAAGTTAGGCACCCCATAGATGAAAATTACCGCTAAAGTCTCCTCTTTCGATTGATATTTATTGCAACTCATAATGCGGTCTGCTGCAAGAACTAAAAATACTAATGTGAAGTACATTTTAACATGGCGGAGGACCATTTTTTGTGAAGCCTTATCCCGACCCCTTAAACTTATCAAAGTTATGCAACTCATATAGGACAACGAACGTTGAAGTCGCCCCTTTCGATTGATATTTATCTCGAATCATAACTCTTTCTGGTTCATGATATATTAATTTTTGAAAACTTCGTCTTATTTATGAAACAGCCTGTATATATTTTCATCAGTTTAGCGTCCTATTTTGTTCTAGATTAAACTGAATCTCTTTTCCAGGTAGTTGCTTGCTCACCGAGTTTCGTAGAGGCACGCCGTTTGCTATTACTCTCAATACAATTTTGTCTTTTGTTAATTTACGCCTAATAAGTTAGTTTTAGAGTGTAATTATTTATGTTTTTCTCCATAGACGTTAAAATATACAGTGTGGACCCGTTATAGCCTACGAAAAACAATATATGGTGATTTATTGTTAGCTTACATCGCTGCCAACAAGGATATCTTGGAGGCGCAAGAATATAAATTGAACATGAGTAGAGTAGGATAAATGAAAGCACCCATATATATTGTCTGCCGGAGGTTTTAAGGGGTCCACGCTGTATGTGTTTGTTAGTTTGAAAAGGTACATTGTGTGATATTCAGGCAGAATTCGGCGTGAGGAGCGATCAAAGGTTTTGCTCTGCTACCTTTTGTGTGCAAACTAAAAATTTCGCCGAATTTTTAAAAATACTTCCAATTAATTTAAATTTTTTATTTTATTTTTAGAATATTGTAAATTTTTTGCTCTTTTTTATGGTAACAATAACTATATTTCGTACGTACTTCGGTTTATTTTGTGCTAAAGGCGATAAAGTATAAATTTATTGGCCAAACATCAGTAAAAACAGTGTGAGACCTGGTGTGCCCAGGAGAGTGTGCGACTGACATACAGGAGAGTGCGTGATTGAGATACACAAGAGTGTGTGATTGAGATACACAAGTTACAGAGCGGTAGCACAGAGGGCGCAAAATTCATCAAAATTCATTATTCATTATTCATTAAATTAGGCATGCCCCCATGCCATGCGACCTGCCCGGAACGGTCAGGACGAAAAATTCCCTTTGCCGGGCAAAAAACATTCTCTGTATGGCTTTGGTAGTGCTGAATATCGAACAGCTTATGGTTGAATTATATTAAAATAATTTTTAGATACGAATAAAAAATTGAGTGCAAGTAAATGTAGTACACCAAATGTCAACCTTTATTGAAACATCATGACCATTATGTATTTTATGTTACAAAATGAGAAAAATCAATTAAATTTACCTTTCTAAACGTATTTGTATAAAATGAAAGCCTTAAAAGAATAATTAATTTGGAAATCTAAAATAAAAGTATTGCAATAATAATTTACTGGGAGTGCACGCTCACCCATTGTACACTTGTTGGCTACGTACATGGATGTGTTTAACCCAACATTCAAGGTATTTGGAACTAGGGGAACAGCATTATAAACAAGCTAATAAGGTTACGCCATACTAAAAAAATCCATATTTTTGAGCATGACATTACCTTTTAAAGCCTGTGTATTACTCTACTCTGTTTAATGTTCAATACTATAGCTTGCCACCACTGCACTAAGCTTCATTGATATAGTCTACCGGTCATTTGAAGTGTGGAGATTTACATTAGTAATTTGTCAGATTGAGTCGTGCTGAGATATTTACATCTTCTGAAAGGTCTAAGTCTAAACTACAAAGTCCAAATAATTTGGGCTGCGGAAATTTGCGGTATTGGCGTACAAAGGTCAAAACAGGAAGAACTATTTTCTTTCGCCTTTGGAATTTGGTACACCGCATCACCTCCTACGTCATTGATCGTCTGCCGCGGCATTCAAACTGCCGCTGGCCTGAGAGAATGAAGCTTAGTGCACTGTACGTTGGGGATTTTTGCTTCCAGATCGCTCATTGATCCTTGCGACAATGTACAAGGGATTCTAATTTGGGAACGAGGTTTTAAACAGCATGTTGTAGACCAAACACGTATCAATCATATCCCGTTGACCAAATAACCCAAAATTACCCGCGGTTTATGATTTATTGAGGTTTAAAGTTCAGTAGTCAAATTTGATTACCAAGGTAATATAGTACACGCTGTGAATATCAACGAATTCATATTACTTGATATTCACAACATGAGTAATCTTTAACACTACCTGGGTAATCAAATTTGACTACTGAACTTTAAACATCAATAAATCATAAACCGGTTAATTTTGGGTGATTTGGTCAACGGGATATGATTGGCGGGGCTGTGGTCTACAACGCGATGTTTAAAACCTGTGTCCCAAATGGTGCTTCAAGAATCCCTTGTATATTACTGCAGGTACTATTGAGCGATCTAAACGCAAAAAATCCTAACGTGTACAGGTATGTCAGACACAATTAAATAGAAGACACCAACCACTTCGTTTAATTACACCATTCTAAATAAGTAGTCATTACTGTGAGTGGTCCGCAGCTCTTAACAAAACCAGAATACGTCACTTCTGCTAATATATTTAATGTACCTCATAACTGTGACCAGGGCATTATTTCGATTCTGGTTTTTGTATGATAATATTTTAGCAAATATCACCATATAAAATATAGTTCAGCACATTATCGCATATCAAATTAAATACCATTGCGTAGATATTAAGACAAGGTATACTTTCTATTTGAGACATTGTACTTAAAAATCTTGAAACTTTCGAATAGTAATACGAATAGTAATTTCATATTTTCCTACGATGTAGTGTGTAATTAATATGTTATTGATTCGAAAATTTGTAATTGGAACGGAAGTAATTTTTAAATAACATTCCTAGATCTAGAATTCCGAAACATGGATCCATACAAACTGTTCGATTTCGTTAATGAACACTAAAATTTTATGTCAAGACGACATGTTGCATAATTGTTGGTTCTACAATTTGTAATTCAGATTAGTGCCTATAACTCACATTTCTAAACATCGATCGATTTTATCCATTTTTATTGGACATTATCGTTAACTAAAAACTAGACCATAAAATATGCAAAGTCTAAAAATTGTAGAATTTCATTCAAAAAGCAATATATTTAGGTGAAGATCCAGGATTGATAATTTACTAAAGAGGAATTTCCATTTTAGTGTTAAATCGAAATGCTGTACTATATTGAAATTTGCACAATTGTAACTTACTTTATGATCGTGCAGAGTCAAAGCAAACTTTTAAATTTGAGCCCACACTTGCAACCATTTGAAAACTGCTTAATCAACATTCTGATTCCCGAAAATTTGGAAGTGGACTTCAAAGAATTTGCAGCACCA
>JAQFYB010004573.1:0-15955 GCA_034694085.1 Pogonognathellus longicornis
TAACTAATTTTTACAGGTCTTGGTCGAATCTACAGAGGAGCATGGTCAATATCATCTTGGGGATCGCTGTGAGAACCAATTAAATGATGCTGAGGAAATCATTTTAATTGTGTATTTATGTACTCAATGCAATGTAAGCCCTGCGTACTTGTATTCTTAGGTGTTGTAAATGTATATGACCATGAATTTCAGAAAGATGATGGTAATCTATACGAAATCATTGATTTAGGACCCAACCAATGTAATCTTTAATCAGTCACACTTCACCAATTGTAGACATATTTTACCAATATAAATATAGGTAGGTATATAGGTATGCTAGTTTACAAGCTGTGTTTGATGATAATATGAATAGGTAAAACTTATTTTGTTCTGATTTTTCTTATTGGGGGTAGCATAGGGAGCTAAGAGTATGTACTTAACACATATTTAACGTATGAGATAAGATTTAGTTAGAACGTGAGATTTTGGATAATATACATACAATTAGAATTATATCAGACTGTGAAAGGCTGAAAAACCCACACAGAAAAATAAGTAAAAAAACAAGAGAGTGTATTATTATTCTTGATCTCCTGCTTTCAATATCTGTAAACAGTTTTTTTCTTTCTGTTTTAAAAGGATAATGCATGTTTATTTGTATGAAGTTAACAGGTCAGGAATCAATTTAATATTTTGAAGAATGAAACGGCAGACCTATTTACACTATGAATTTAGGTGTTCTTTACCTCTTGCTTCTTACACTCATTGAGCTTTCAAATAAAATGACGTAGGTACTCATAATATTGCAAGTAGCATGATAACAGAAATCTCTCTTATATGGTATTTAGTATTTAGATTAACTAAATCAATCCTGGATTTTAGATAGCAAGTATTACCATGTATAAGTAGGTAAATTATAACTGCTGAATCGCAATACTTTCAAAGTATAATAGTAAAGAGGAAAATATCATTTTATTAATCAAAAACTTCATTTATAGCCTGTCATTAGTCATTCAATATATTATTGTAATTATATTCGAGAGATCGGTTTAGGTACATACTTCCAGAGTATACAACCCTCGTTATCCAAATAAATATCTGCATGATTTTAATACTTTACTATTTGCAATCCACACTCAACCTGGTGCAGGTCGCTGATCCAAGTTATATAACAGTGATACGTTGTCTATATAATAGATGAGAACTGTTCACCAACATGCAATGCCAATATTTTTGCACTCATAGACTCATACATATTGTAATGATTAATTTCAATTGTAAATCAACAGACAGAGAAATCTACCTAGAGCTAAAGTAAAGCTGCAAAGTATATACCTAAAAACTAGACCTACTCTCGTGCAAAAAGTACATAGCTGTACTACATTATGTCAAAATATAATTAGGTAGAGGTACCTATACTTAAATTCTTTCTTGGTACTCTGTATTTAAAAAATTACTTGGAAGTAAAAATCTATGAAATGACTAACACAAGTCACGCCAGGGCAGGGTACAAGAATGGGAGGCTGAATTATGTATATCAAAAATGTTTAGTTGGTGTTGGTAGTTGGTATGTAATAGTATAAAATAATTAATGAATTGTGGTTTACATCCAAACACTTCCTTTATTTATAATCTACACAACTTTGCCTTTAACAGGAAAACATATAAATAATATTGACTTTTCATTCTGATCAGAATTTTTTAACAAAACTACTATAGTGTATAGTAGAACAAGATACATTTTTAATCTGTGATAAAAGGACAATGAACACAACATTTATAGTTAAATAAAACCAGACATAGCTGAAAACTCATTTAAAATTCCTCAGTTAAAATATAGAGTTTAACCATTATGAATTCCGTAATATTTACAAATTATACGGAATCACATTATCTGTTTCTGCTGAAACAGCAAAATGCAAATAGTTGCAATTGTACTATAGGTGTACTTGTAACAGAGAAAGGCATACTGTAACTCAAGGCTGTATAATGAAATCTCGGGGAGGGTTTCGCAATATGAGTTACATATTATTGCAAATTTGTCCATGATCGAGCAAAGCTGAAAAAATGGAGCGAATTTTGTCTAAAATCAATATCAAATTTGTGCTCAACTCAAAATTTTTCTGACGATTTTTTGCCCTTTCGCTGCCAAATCATATACTGTTGGGGGATTTCGAGTGGGGGAATTTCCTGCTTGATTTCCTGTATACAGCCTTGCGTTAATATTTTATTTAAAATAATTCATACACCTATAATTTCACAACTAGGTAAATGTGTAGGGGTTCGCAGTTCTCAGCAAAGGCTATGCTAAGCAAAGGCCTAAAGGAAACCAATCGAATTTAGGGGAAATAAAACGTAAAAAAATACAAACCTAAAACCTACTAATCAATGACATGTTTGCATTTACAAATAAGTTGGGAGATTAACACAGTAAGTTTGTACATATCCCTTGTGGTATGCACAAATAAAAAAATTCGCTCGTTTGTTGTATAAATAAAAAGAAATTAGCCCCTCGAATCTTTATATTTTATTGTGGTAGGTACAGTATTGATGGCTTCCTAAATTGTTTACAGTTAAATGTCATTTGTCCCTGAATTTGTAACATTAGGTACGATTAGGAACTATATTTCATCTTAAAGAAAATTGAACAAAACCAATTACCATTGCCTTTATACATAAGTTTCATTTATCTACGTTGACCTTTGCCTTTACTCGAGTTATCGTGTGACAGAGAGACCAAAAAATCGAGTTTATCGGGTTTATAAGATTTTGTGAAGTCTAAAAATGAAATTGGGGCAAATTGTTCTAATGTTTGTAGTTGCACACTGTGCATTTCTACAAGTTTCCTCATATGATGGTAATTTTTATTATAAAACAGCAATCAATTTTAAATACTTAAAAAATATTTCAATTGTTGAAAATATTCGGACGAGTATTGAAAGTTAATTGCATGTTTTGTACCTACATACATAATTTGAATATGTCTTAAAATCTCACTTTTACTACCTACATACAGTACCTAATATATTGAAATATCAATAGGTAATACTTGTGGTAATTGGGACGGAATCAGAAGAATTCCATGGGTTGCAACAATAAATTCTGAACTTGATGTGATTGCCAATACTTCTGCAGCAATAATAGTCAACCCATGGCTCGTGTTAATAAGTAAGCTATAAATATAATCATATTAGTTCTATTTTTAATATGAGTTAATTTTTTACACAGAATTCACAGTTTACAGTACAGTAATCCAAATAAACCTTTTAAATTACGTTTTTATGTGTCTATGTAAACAGATGCCAATCGCATACTCGATAATTCAACAAGGGAAATTAGCGTGGCAAACTACACAACTTTCACTGTGTCAGCTAATGTATCTTTGTTTGGGGACACTCATGCAATTAATCCTGTCGTACAAACAGTTGAAGTAATGTACCAATGATACAAATTCATATGCAATCACAATTGTAAAAATTCGTAGGTTCGAATTAATGACTTTCGTAAGTATAGGGAATATATATTTGTTTAATATTTTACAGGTAGCCTATATACGAGTTCATCCTTTGTATAATAAAAAAGTTTGGACTGAGGCTGAATATGATATTGCAGCAGTTCATTTGAAAAATCCTTTAATATTCGATTCTTCCGTTAATGCTGTTTGTATTCCTTCTGAGAGACTCCGACGGAAATACATAGTCAATATTACACAAGGTGTTAGTACAAAGGAAGTGCAACCTGTTTTCGTTAGTGGATGGAGTAGGGTTGTGTCTGGAGTTCAATTTCTCAATTTTACCGTTCAAAATACATCATTTTGCAAAAATTGGTGGGAGAACAATGATGAGACGAAGAAATTTCCTTACATTGATAGATTCTGTGCTTTTGTGTCAAAAAGTGAATAATCTTTTTTACATCTATTTATAATTTCTAATATGATATTGGGAATATTTTGATAGAATTTGGATATTTTTATACGGCATGACTTACATAAAAATACTTAGGTGTTCATTCTATCATTGGCGTAGCCTGGGGGCAAGGGAGTAATATATTATAGAGACAGAAAAAGAAAATTAATTTTTACTTTATTTTTGATCTTTTAGACAATTCTTTTACAAACTGCGTGCATAGAGACAATGGAATGATTGCTGGTATAAATGGTATCCATTATTTCCTTGGGTTTGTTAATAACTTTTATAGCAATCGAGGAGTCTGTGATTCCACAACTCTTTACTTCGGAGCTGATGCGAACAAAAATATTTTGAACTTTATTGAAACTAATCAAATGTGAGCTCAATTACTTAACACTTAATGTAAAATACATTTTAGTGATAGCCTAATTTCATTCCATTATAATTGAATTTAAAATGCATTTTTAATAATGTCGGTGCAGATGCGGTGAAAGAAAACAGTGGACTTGCAGTAACAGTACAAGGAGGAGAGCTCAATGCATTGAATACGAAAAATTCTGTAACGGCATACGAGACTGTGCCGACGGTAGTGATGAGTATGATGGTTGCAACAATGAAAGAATACGGACCTAATATCTACCTAGCTGTTAAAAAAGAATACCAAAATAAGCTACCAATAATATCGTTTAAAAGTATTATTTCGGTTTAAAATCTAAAATATTTGAATCATTTTGAACTCATTAATGCGTGAAACTCAGAACAATTTTTTAGAAATCCTTTTTAACCATGCATTGCTTTTGTATTGAATAATGGACACTCAAGCACAATTTTTGATCACTCTTATACCAATAAACAAAGTATACTGTAAATATTGAACATGGACCATTATTTGATAATTTGTTAAAGAAAGGCAATTTGAGTACCTATAGGCACATTAACTGGAGTTAATAAGAACTTTATGCAATCCAAATAAATTCATTATCTCACCTTCATTAATTAATGTAAAGTAGAGGGAAGGCATTGTATAGTTGTACTTGTACCATGTTATTGTACACGTACTGTAAGCGGTAAACTGATTTCTGTAATATTTTCTATTCCAGTAACATTGTCTTAGAAAGAAGTAGGGAAGCACTCATAAACAAGAAACTAACATTGTGAACTTGTACTTAGTATTATCGAATCATACAAGACGAAAATTACTATTTCTGTACGTACGTGTATATTTGTGTACATTCAGTTTGTTCATTGTTCCTAGGGGATTAGCATTTGAGTTAACATGACCTATAGGGTCACTTTATTTTCATGTCTCCACCAATTTCAAGTCAGCAATATTTTGAGCTTGCTTTGTTCGAATCATAAACGGATGTGCTTAGTCAAGAGCTACACGAAAGAAGTGCCTCATAGTTTTTACACTGTAGTACATGTAGTTTTGACATTTTTAACACGTAGGTATTTGTGTACCTACATCATATCATAACTTTCATAACTGAAATGAGTCATAGTCATAACATCGTACATGTATCAAAGCATCTACTAGTAAATATGAGTGGAGGGGCTGAAATGAGTGTTTAGTAGGGGTAAAGGGTAGACGCATTATTTTAGGTACTTTAGTCTAAGCTCTCATTATATAATAATCAAAATCTGATTATTCTGTGTATAAGAACCACGAATGATCTTTTGACAGAGAAAAGTAGTTGACGCAAACATTTCGCTTTCGCGTTTGACTATTGCATAGCAATGTTACAGATTTGGATAATAATACTGGACACTAAATTCATGTCCCGATGAAAAATGTTGACAGTGAAGTTCTTTGTATTTATGTGCATGTGATGTATGTAGGTTGTAGGTATATAGTGTAAACCTTGAATACAGAGAGTGTAATCTGGCTTGACATTTGAGACTGTGTGGACGCAAAAACAAAGGACTTGTTGGGATTTGCTTTGCTGCGATAAACGTTTCTTTGAGTTGAGCTTTGTAGGACCACATTTTTATTATTATTATAACATCCAGTTTCATCGTTATTGTCTGAAGATCACATTCGCCTGTTACAATCACTGTAATCACTACAAAATTTTTCAACATTTCTAAATTAAGTACCTATTCTAATCATTATAGCTTAGCTGTTCTTCGATTTCGCGTATGTAAACTTGTAATTCACATTTTACACATACACAATATTCTTCTCTTGTAATGATCAATTATACAAACATACAATTATTAATTACATAATATTTACAGTGTACTATGAGTCTTATTAATTCACACTTCTATAATAGTTATTGAAATGGATGCACAAACGACAATGCATTTACCACGATACTCAACGTGTGTATTAGTATTAGGCTTTATAGTGATTACTACAACCAGCGGTTACTGTATTTCTCATCTGGACAATCGGGAGTACGGTATGTGTTTGTGTTTACCTTTACCCATGCATGTTATAAACACAATTTTCTACAAATTCGATTTAGCAATTTTTTGATATCGAACTGGATTTAATCAATATTACATGTGGCAAACAAAAAGTTTTGTAATCTGTAGTACCTAGTATTTGAATAATTCTTATACATGTAATCAAATATTTCAATTCATCACAAAATATCAGAATTAATACAAAATCAATCTACAGATGGGTTATGCGGAAAATTGTCTGTTCCCCTTACAAGTGGCACAATTCATATTCCTTGGGCTGCAACCGTTCACGTCTATACCGACAGGAACTCTCACTTGGATGCTGCAACAATAATTACACCAACCCTGGTGCTAATGAGTAAGAATACGGTTCTTAAAATGGCTTCACGTATTAAATACATTTACGTATATACATGCACATACCTACATCAACATTTTTATAAAATTATTTACTGAAAACATGATATGTATTTGTTTGCAGATGCTAACAGGTTCAAAAACGGTACAAAGCTACAATTCTTCAAATTTTCAAATTATTTCGTGTCTGGCAATTTGACTTCATATTACGACGTACACGACAACAATACAGCTGTCCAAACTGTTGAGGTAAAATATATGTTTCCACAAGTTGAAGTAATGTAATTAGGCTGACACAATATTTGTTACTGTTTCTCTTAAGTTAATGTGTGAATTGAATTAATTTTTTGATTTCTAACTCATATGAATTATGAATTGCAGATAATGCACATACGAATTCACCCAGCTTACTCTGTTGTCGATTGGGAATACGTCCAGGGCGACTTAGCAGCAATTCATCTAAAGACACCATTAGTATTTGATAAGATGGTACATTCTATCTGTATTCCCACTCAAGAGATCGTTGAAAGCATATTAAGAAAATCCGCTGATCCTGCTACTCAAAATTCAAGTTCAGTATTGTACAGTGGATGGGGCACCCCTAGTGAACCTCAACTTACTTTTCTTAATGTACATGTGAATTCGCAAAGTTTGTGTGAAATGTGGTGGAAACAGCGATTTGAGACTCATGATGCCCCATATGACGGCCGATTCTGTGTAAATGTCACTAAAGGTAATAAAAATATCTATATAATGCTTTTGATAATGAAAATTACACTCTGAAGTTTCCTCAAAAAATACAATACCTACTTAATGATATAACACATTTTTCCAAAACTGAATACGATTTAAAATACGGCCTACATATTATAATCCAAAGAAGCTATTTTAAAAATTGTCTCTAGGTGAAAGTGTAATTCAAACTCACGATAACAAATTCAAGTTTTAATCAAAAACGTAGGTATATTGTTTTACATAATGATCAAATAAATCTTTAAGGGTACCTACTTCCTATAGGTAGATACAATAATTTTACTCGATCAATATAATATTGGGTAAATAACGGTTACATTTTAATAATTTCAGACAATCTGCATACACAATGCATACACAGAGACAATGGAGTTGTAGGTGAATATACTGGTCAATTTTATTGGCTTGGCTATGTAAACAACTATTATAGCGATCATTACGTTTGTGATTCGTTGACCCGTATTTTTGTCTGTGAGACTACATTATCGTTATCAAAGTTTATAAATGACAACATAAGGTATGAAAACCCCAATGTATTTCATTGCTAATTAGGCTTTAACCTTTACATACCTATACTATTCATGTAGTACATAACTATTTCTCTAAAATATAGTACATAAGTAGAAAGGCTTTGAATATTCATAGCAGTAAATACACTTTAATAGATGTGGACCGACTAAATTCACTTGCGACAATGGGAGCTGTATAGATATTAATCGGTTTTGTGATGGAATTCCGGATTGCACTGAGGATGGATCTGACGAAACCAATTTAGTTTGCAGAGCTTTCATTCGTGATTCGACAGTAACGATTTGCTCACATAATCAGTTTCGCTGTGGATTATTTGGAAAATGCATACCTAAAGGAAAAGTTTGTGACGGAAAAATTGATTGTCCTGATGGGGAAGATGAGAATAATTGTAAATGTATTTGCAACGGTGGGCCAGGTCAGTCTTATTGTTAGTTTGCATATATATTTTTATGTTGAATATTTTTTAAACAGAAAAGACCTTTTGTTTGCGGAGACCAGTACCCCTACAACCTTTATAGTTTTATGTGTGCCTTTCTTATTCACTAGCATAAAACATGCAAATGACTAAAATATGTATGGATTATCTGTCACTGCATATATGACACAATGCTAGAATGCATTTGTATACACATTTAGAATAATAACGAATTTCTTATTTCAGGTTGTGGAGTACCAGTGGTTTTAACCATTTCAGTTGTTGGATTACTAATTGGAGGAGGCATTGTTGTGTTCAAATTAGTAGTACGTCGCAGGAACTACCAGCGATTCTACGGACAACAGTAAAATAAACACTTATTTACTCAACAACTTACTCATTTACAATGTACTTAACAAAATTGTCCTATGTCGAACTGAATTACTTTTGTTCCAATCTAGCTTTGACTGAAGGAGAAACGCGGACAAATTGCGGTGACATATTTCGTCGTATTGGCTCTATAAGTAACTCATTCATGCGTCATCAAATCCTCTTTTAGTTTAATGATAGATGTTTACGAGTATTATTATGACACACACACGGTAGTGTGTCACTAATGAAATTTATGGGATTGTAAAATTGTAAAATACATACCTAGTTTCGTCTCGTCATCCATTTAAGTAAACTACACTAGTTTAAACATGTATGTTTTATTTGATTAAGATTTAAGTTTAATATTTGGATACCTATATACATATTACATATGTGTCTCGAATTAATCACTTTTATGAATTCACCAGATCACAATTCACAGAAATCTATCAGATGTATTTAGGTTGTTCATATAATATTAAAATATACTTACATGTTCTAGATAATACAACGGCAATGCACTGCATTCATTTTGCCACAAGTGATTCTGATTCGTTTTCAAACATTTACATGAGCTTAATATCATTATGATTTACATGAGAAATACTGGTTGTTTGCTTAATATACAACTAAACTCTTTCATGTTTTTTATCGCCAGTCATTACGTCATTATAGTTGACACAGTTGACTCTATTTCGTTTTTATTACCTCATCGCTTCCCATTTGCTTCACAATCTCCATGTGATTACACAAATGAATATTGTAAATGTAATGTAAATTGAATTATGTGCAGTTTGCACTTCTGCAAGTTATAATTTGTGTGACTCGATTAAAATAATTCTCACTTTAATATAAAATATTCACAAAGTACATATAAAATTGATGGATGTTGTATAAATGCATGACAATTATTTGTACCCATTTTTGCCATGCAAATACAGTAAAAATGAACATTCTGCGCGTTGCAAATCAATTCAAATCAATTGTTTACATGCAAAAGTCAATAAATGAACTTGCTTTACATGGAATTAGATTTATATAAACTCTGACGAATTTATTGTTGTTTATTAAAAGTTATCAAATGCAAACCACAAAGTAGTGTTTCTCTTCCGTTATTAAGCTCTTGTTGTGATATGGATTGCTATTAATGACTGTACTACGTACCTATTCACGTTTCTCATACATACTTAAAGCACTACACAAGGATTTTTATCATATCATATACACTAAAATAAAAGAGCAGGATTTTTTACCATAAATATTAATTGACATAATTTTTTATTATTAAAGCTCTTTAGCACATTTTGAAAAGTTTCGTGATTACTTACACTTATACAGCCTTAAGACTTCCATAAGAATTGATCATTATTTGTACGTAGCGATATGTAGAATTGGAAGTATTAAAAAATCGTCAAGTCTTGCTGCATAGGTATTATACAAAACGGAAATTACTGATAAAAATAAGAACTGCATTTACTTACGTTTAGAGTGTTGATTGACATCATTGAAGTGTGTAGTTTCCTTTTCCTTGCTAGACAAAAACAATTCGAAGAATACTTTGAGATATCAAAACCATTATACCGCAGTAGTTCATTCATTCATAACAAAATCTATTGTCTACAACTTTCCGCAAGCTTAGCGCATCAGACCTTTGTTCTATCTTAATCAATGCGAAAAAGTGCACCCTTTCATCCGACACTATTAGTTGAAGAAATCGTTGCAAAATATTATTACTAATTATTGAGACAGCTACTTTTATAAAGTCCTTCATAATTACTATTACCAAGAATCAAAATATACATATTTACTGTACTACATACGAACCTACTTATTAACTACGTGAAACAATTGCCAATTAATAGCTGCTGGAATATTGGCTGAACTTATTTTCTAAATAAAAAATACTAATACGAAAAAGAGCATGACTGTTGAAAAAGATTGTTAAATCGATTAATTTTGGTAACCTATTTAAAAAATTTGAATCTGATCTAAAGGAAATTGTTCATCCACTATGCACACAAAGCAATTATTATTCTGTGTTGGTTCGCAATGGCTAATTATATTAGCAATAACAATTTGCATCACATTCTCTAATGGATTGGACAATAGTTATACAGGTTGAGTGTTTAAAATTCATATTTGGTTATACGGGTGTATAGAAATTGATTTCTGCTATCTACACTACAACAAGTATATTTATTTTTTTCAGAAGATTGCGGGACAATCGGTCAGTTACACAAAGATCAGAGGCAAAGGATACCATGGGCTGCAACTTTCTACGTGAATCCTTCCCCTGATCCGGAGGTTGATACATTTGCTGCTGTAATCATTAGTCCATCATTGCTTGCAGCGAGTATGTCTGTTTTTAATCTAATCAAATCACTTGTAGATATTGATCATAAAATACCAATCAAAGTATTAATTATTTCAATTTGATTTCAGGTGCCCGTTATTTTCTAAATCCGACTTTTGATAAGATAATAGTCCGAAATTGGACGTCTTATGTTGCATACGTAAACGTAACTTCATACACAGATACAGACATATCAAATCCAGGCGTACAAGCCATAAAAGTAAAAACAAATATAAAAATCGTTACTTCAAGTCACTATCCCATATTATGAGTTTTTGTTACTAGTTTATACATATTTTGTAGATAACGCACGTGAGATTTCAACCACATATTGCAATCACGCCTCAAGTGAGTAACTTTCAATGGGCTTACTATGTGAACAACACAGCTTTTATTCATCTTGAGACTCCGATAAAGCTAGGCCCATATTCACATCCATTGTGCATTCCTACATCGGAAACTTACAAAAACATTATCAGCCTGGCTCAAGACAATTCTATTGCAAGTGAGACAACCGTATTTTTCAGTGGGTGGAAAAGATACCAGGATGAAATATCCATATTTCACTATTTGACTGTAAATACTCCAGAGAAGTGTGAATACTACTGGAAATACAGCAATGACAATGAAACACAACTCGCACCCTATGTAGATAGATATTGTGCTAACATTTCCACAAGTAAGAATCTAATAAAATACTCCTACAATATAATTAGTAGGTATTTCTAAATAAATGACATTTTGTATCTCTACTATGTAAAATATGGAATGCATATTAATTATTTGTAGATGGGGCACATACAATTTGTATTAACAGAGATATTTCTGTTGTCGGGAAAATTAATGCACAAGAGGATAAATACTTTTTCCTGGGCATTGTGAATAATTTTTACAGTGATGAACGGGTTTGCAATTCTAATACCCGTGTCTTTGTTTCTGAACCTACAAAATCTTTGTTGACAGCTTTGCAGAATAATATAAAGTAAGAAATTCAAAAAGCCTTGTATATAAAAAGAACTAAAATAATTTGACAATTTAATGGTTTATGTTTGTGATGTTTCTTAGTTGTGGACCTCATAGTTTTACTTGTGACGATGGACAGTGTGTTTCCCTTAACAGTATTTGCAACAGCGTAAAGGAATGCAGCGATGGGAGCGATGAGGACATTACATATTGTGACGCTGTTCTTAATCGCTATTGCACCGAAGGAGAGTACAAATGTGAAACCTCTAGAAAGTGTATAAACCTTAACATGAAGTGTAATGGACATATTGATTGTGAAGGAGGTGACGATGAAGAAAAATGTCCAAAAAAACCAGGTGATGTACGTTAGTTAGCTTTGTTATGAACATTATTATGTACACTGCACAGCACTGCACAAATAAATTCAATGAGATTTCTGTTTAAGATAAATCTGTACGATTTGAAAATAAATTATTTTGATTTTTTTATCTTCATATTACCACACATCACACAACAGTGGCCATTTGGGTAATCATTCTGATAGCGGCAATTTTTCTATTGGTTTTGTCGGGAATCGGTTTCATTTTGTGGAAAAAATTCATTACTCCGTTGGTAAGTATTTTATTTTCTGTCAAAATATCCAAAGGATGCATGTAAGCAACTTATAATATAGGTGTAGCCAGTGGCGCATTTAGGGAGGGCGTATGGGGCTTTTAGACTTTACACTAGATAAAATCAGGTTTCTCCCAAAATCCCAAAAAATAGTTTATTTTTGTCATAAAAATTCAAAAAACCTCAAAAATTTTCGCACTACGCGCTATTTTGCATTTTCCATTCATTTTGAACTTTTGCCCAAATTTGGGCCTGATTTGCTAAATTTTTTCACGTTACGCGTGAATTTGATGCTTTTTATACTGAATTTTGCCCCAAATGTGTAAATCTACACTATAAACGTGTACAACATGTATAACGTAAAGGTTTCCTTAAGTCCCCCCCAAAGTTGTGACCTGGATACGCCCTTATGTATAGCTTATGGTAATTGTAATTAATTGAGTCCATTTTTTGCAGGATGAGGATCTCACTGAGAAAGATATAGAATCATTTTATTTCGGAACTGGAGTCACAGAGTCTAATTTGAGTGAAACTATAATTGAAACAGTTGAAAATGGCAGCAAAGGGTTTGGTTTTGGTAAAGATGAGTATAAGTGGAAATTCACATTGCCTAATTCTTGGGATGAACAAAAATTTGAAATACCAAGGGAGCGTTTGCATATTGGTAGGTCTGGTTTACCATTAATATGAACCATAAATATTCTATAGATAGATATCTCTTGTCCCTAGTATGTTTTACAATGTTGAAAATAACGAATGTAAAATCTTAGAAGACACTAAGGTACTTGGGACAGGAGCATTCGGAATCGTTTACAAAGGAGTACTGGATTGTGTAGATTCATGTAATGATGTAGCAGTGAAGACATTCAAAACATCTGAGTCTAAAACTGCCTTCATGTCTCAATTGGCAGAATTAAAAATTATGGCGTGTTTAGGGGAGCATGACCACATTGTCAACCTCATTGGAGCATACACAAAAGAAATGAGAAAACGTAAGTTTCAGTTTCTAACTTTTTTCTATAAATATGATTTCTAAGCAATGTTATAAATTACAAATGATATTTGTATAACTGATAACGGAATTTTTCATTTTCTTGCTTAGGAATTTTGTACATAGTTGTTGAGCTGTGTCCTTTGGGAAATCTGAGAACTTATTTATCAAAAAATCGGGAAAGATTTGTAGATGTTATCGATCGAGAAGGAAATGTCACAAATTCAGTTCGAAACGGACGAACATCAGGGAGGAGGTTAGAATTTTTTACATAACATTCTGGATTTCTCCAAAATTGCTATTATTATTTAAATATACAGTTATTTTTTCTATATTATATCTTTTTTTATTCATATATGACAGTTACCAGCAAACATCTCACAACAATATTGTAGATGCAAAAGAAACTTTCAACACTTTAGATTTATTACTGTGGTCATTTCAAATCGCATCGGGGATGGAATATATTGCTTCGAAAAATGTTAAGCTTATACTTTTAATTTAACCACAAATCGGGAATCAAATTATTTTGAAAATATTGAAAATATATTTTAGATAAATCATGGGGACTTAGCTTCTAGAAATATTCTTCTCACAGAAAACTACGACTGTAAAATTAGCGATTTCGGTCTATCGACTTATCTGTATTCAAAGGGAATCTTTAAAACGAAAAATGACGAAGTAAGTTTCGTATATATGCAACATTGGATTTAAACTTTACGTTTTGTAATTTGTTCAGATTATTCATTTCAAGTGTCTTTTCCAACAGACGCCTTTACCCTGGAGATGGATGGCTATAGAATCACTTTCAGATAGACAATTTTCAACGCAATCGGATGCGTGGAGCTTCGGGGTTACTTTGTGGGAGCTCTTTTCTTTGGGACAAACGCCTTACCCAGGGATAACATTTGAAAATATTTACGAGCACCTTACGAAAAACAATGAACGCCTCAAAGAACCCGGATTCGCCTCTCATGAAATGTAAGTAAATCACAAAATCCTATTTTTATCGGTTCCGGCTCAATATTGACTCAAATAATGAAAAATATTTAAAAAATTGTTTTCTTTGAAAATACGATGTAGATACGAAAAAATGTACCAATGTTGGAACGCTGACCCACATAAAAGGCCAAATTTCACTGAATTGAAAATTTATTTTCAAGGTCTATATCAATGTTTAGAATATGTTATTTAATTTTGTTATAAGTAGATCTCCAGCTAAAGGTAGAGTAGGTATTTAATGAAAATACTTAAAATAATATGATTTTTTATGACTTTGCCGTTTCTCTAAGTTATGTCATATGTACGAAATGTAAGTACGCGTTTTTATAACTGTCTCTCAATAGAGCATCAATATTTAAGAGTAGCAATCTTAGTTAATTTTAAACGGAATAAAAAACAGAATATCGATCTGATTATATATGCTGTAATATTTATTTTTCTGGCATTATGATTGTCTTCAAGCTATACTACATTTAATTGTTAATATTTACCCTCTTTTGAGGGAATATTGAGACCTCTGAGGTAATATCAGTAATATCTGTATATAACAAATTAAAAACAGTTTTGAAATTAGAGTCTCTTTTTTGACCATATGAAACTGGAAAAAAAAGTCGTCACAGGATTTAGTTTTTTGATTACACAACGGTAGACCATAGTCTCCGGAGTGTAAATATAGTAATCCTCCTGTGTCAACTTTCCCCATGTGGGGGATATGGCCATATGAAATATTTTTGACGCGGTAGTGAATGGTGGGGCCAGTTATTAATCGATTTCAACCGGACTTTTTTTTAAAAATGCGTTGATAGGTGACTTATTCAGAGGTGGTTTTAGAATTTCGAATTTCGAAATTTTAAGGCCTCAAAAAAAGGTTTTTCGTCAAAAAATTGCGTTTTCGGCCAGATGAAGACTGTTTTTTCAAAAAATGATTGCACAGGGCGAAACAGCGTGTAAAATAACCCTTTGAAGATCTGAAACATTTTTCTGAAAAATTGACATTAAAGGCAATGACAGGTGAAGGTCATTGATAAGGTTGTTCATAAGTCATGACTGAGTGCACCAATTTCAACCGGAATTTTTTTAAAACACGCGTTGATAGATGACTTATTCAGAGGTGGTCTTAGAATTTCGAATTTCGAAATTTTAAGGCCTCAAAAAAAGGTTTTTCGTCAAAAAATTGCGTTTTCGGCCAGATGAAGACTGTTTTTTCAAAAAATGATTGCACAGGGCGAAACAGCGTGTAAAATAACCCTTTGAAGATCTGAAACATTTTTCTGAAAAATTGACATTAAAGGCAATGACAGGTG
>JAQFYB010004574.1:0-15951 GCA_034694085.1 Pogonognathellus longicornis
CTATATAACTGGGTGACCTAGGCGTCATCGGATCTTCCTTCCCTACTCACACTAAGTCAAGAGGCATGTATCAATCATATATTAAAGTTTGGGGGATTTTCTGGTTCCATGAATTTTCAAGCCATTCCGTGCGCCCCTCTTTCTGAGGAAGTCATAAGTTTTCTACCTGTTACACTAGAGGCCAAGCCATTCCTAAGTTTTCGCGGATGTAAATGTTTGTTGTCTACATGCAAATAGCTCAGGATAGCGTCATTATTGTACAAATGTCATTCCCTTAACACTTAAATAGAGACACACTGTTTGGCACCAAAACAGTGTAAAAACCCAAAAACAAAATTAGTGCGTAGTGCGACATTGATGCGTTTTAGGTTAATTATGGCCAAAATTAGCTTAAACCTGTGATAAGTGTCATTTATAATACAATTTTGACGTTGGTGATCCTCCGAAACCAAACTCTGGATATGGCCTTGGTTGTTTACCTAGAATCCAAATAAAATTGGAGGAGTGCAATTTGAGATTCAGTCATATTTTGCATCCTTCACTTCCGTTTAGGTATATACTGTCACAAATCCGAAGTACCGCTTTGTCAGGTTGTCAGATTTCCTGATGCCAGTTCGCCGTACACAAAAATTCTCAGCCAACAATTATTTTCATTGTACAAAACTTATAGATTAAGTATAAACAATAAAACCAGTAACATTTATTACATTGATTAAAAGCTAGAAATAAAAACTGAAAATACATTACTTACAAAAAAATCTTTGCAAATCTTTTGAGCTTTGTTGAAAACCAACTTCAGATCTCATTAAAATATAACGTACAATGTGTATATCTTGATTTAGTTTATAAAATTGTGCATGATTTATTCTGGCCATTTGTTACATTTGCAGTGGGATACAAAGCGGCTCTGACGGCTTCATCATAAACATGTTTCACTCCTTTACTTGTTAAAGCTGAACATTCTATATATTTTATAGCTCCGATTTGTTTCGCCAAACATTTTCCCTGCGTACAATAGAATTTAACTATTAAATAGCAAGTACAAACATTCCATTACATTGACAAAACAAATTGAACAAAACTCGATAAGTTATGTCTTTGGTTCATCATATTACTTGATTAGAAAGGTTTCGATCATTCACTTTTTCTGATGTAGAGTTTTGATCTCTTAAATCAGCTTTTGTCCCTAATTTCCAAAAATTTGCATTTTTAATATAAAAGCCACTATACTCTAAATTAATTTCTTAAAAAATTGGTAATCATATTTTGACAAACTCACCAACCAAAATTATTGGTGTGTCTGGACAATGTTGTCTCACTTCCGGATACCACTGCAAAACAAAACGCTGACTCAATTAAACATAACGAAAAATTAGAAATAATTCATGTCTATTTCTAACTTTTCCTTGCATAAGAAATTTACCTTTGCTTTAACATTATGGTAGGATATTGAGTTGGCAATGGAAAAGCAAATAAGAAATACATCTGTGTTAGGATAAGACAGTGGTCGCAGTCGATCGTAGTCGTCCAGACCTGATGTGTCCCACATTACAACGTTGATTGATTTTCCATCCACCCTGATGTTGGAAGAAAAGCAGTCTAAAACTGTCACCATGTATTCCTTTGAAATTTGCCCACAGCAAATATTTAAAAAAATTGGCTCTTGCAATTTCTTAGCTTTAATTAAATAATTAGTTGTGTTGCTTATTAGTACCTCATCAGGAAATTCACCGGTTGAAACACTGGCACTCATACACGTCTTCCCCACACCCCTTTGAAAAAGGAATAATATAATAACAGGAAGAAAAGCATTAAAAAATAAAATGTTGATCTAATGTTAGATATAGTATTTAATAAATAAATAATACAACAACATTAAAATTACTTACACGTCTCCGACTATAACGCATTTAATGTGTTGCATATTTGGAGATTCTTCTCTGTATAATGATAATCACAATTAAAAATACTGAATAAATATAGAACGACCATACACAAAATTCCTTCATGGAATCACTAGCTTAAGTTTTTTATAACGTAACATATTAATCGGAAAGTAATATTTTCCATGAATATTTTTATAAAATGGTGTCAATATTTTAGTTTTTTATTAATACTTTGTATTTATACAAGTATATTTATTTAGACTTTACACAAGTAGGGAATAAAATAAAATATTTGGAAGACTGCAGTGTAACACTTGTTAGTAGCTTATATTATGCAGTAGTGACTATTTACAGACGATACACGAAGGAAACCAACACAAGATAAAACAACACCAATATATACTACCTAGTTACGTAATTTACTGCACCAACCAATATAATGTGAAATTGTGAATCTATATAAAAATATAAAGAAATACGTATAAATACAATATATTTAGGTATACACATTATAGTTACTGTGTAACTTACATATTAATTAAAAATATACTTATCACAAGCAGGCACAAATGGTGCTAAAAAATTGAGTTCTGGCAATGCGGTATTCCTACTTCCTGACAAATGTTCAGCTAATGTATCATTTTCTGGTTTACTATATATGAATGTTACAAGTTACAATTAATACGAGACATATAGGTATAACACAGTCTCGGTAATCGTACAATAAAGCTCGGTTACCGTTCGCCAATTTTACAGCTCGAGCACACTGCAGCTTTCGATTTTACAGCTCATGATTTTAAGCTCGTCGACACCCCTTTACAGTTCATTGGTTATAGAGGTTTGTGAAATGAAAAATCACCGAGCTGTAAATTATAATCCACTGGCTCCACTCTAACTTCCCTTAGAGTGAGTTGCATGCACCTTTTGCTGTCCAGAATTGTTTATTCCAAAAGCATCATGTAATCTAATCTATTAAATAATAAAATAAAATAAATTATAAAGCAAATGCTCTTTTCTAGCTTGTTTTTTATTTTTCTTATCTCTACTTTTGATCTAGAACCAGTGTAAGATAGGAACGGTATGCTTACTCTGTATGTTTGTAATATTACAGCGACACACACATCAATCATACAGGACATCACGTGTCAAAAACATCTAAGAGCATAATTTGCTCTATAAATTCACTTATTGAAGTAATATACATCATTTACTATGTATGTAATATTGTATGTGTGTGTAAACGGGAATGTAATTTATTTTATTTTATTTAATTGATTGTATTAAATAAGTCAATAATTATATTTTAGAGATAAACAAAGCTTTACAGTAAAGAGTGCAAGGGGCTCTAATGTTAATTGTGCGGTGTACATTACACCTCAGTTACTTTATATATTACAACTTTACAAGCCTTTAAAACAAGGGGTTGAACTGTAAAATCCTCAGCTATAATAGTGTGCTCGAGCTGTAAAATCGGTGAGCTGTAATGTACACCGAGCTGTATTGTACGGGAATCAACTCTCGAAGGAATTATTGTCTTTCTTTATTTTATGCCATTTGTAATTTTCAATTTTGTTGAGTGCATTATGCACGTTGTTGGGATTTACGTCAGGGAATCTTTTGTGCCTTGTACTTTGACTTTGCCCCTTGCCTTATTTTTCCGCGCTACTTGAGTTCATAGACACAAATTTTGTAATTTGTACTCCACATTTGGTTGTTCCCCTGCCCGAAATGGATGCATGTAATAAAGATATCAACTCCAACCCCGACTCTAGGGTTAACCCCAACACTTGGGTTTTTATGGGGTTGGCGTCGAAGCCTCAAAAGTTTGGAATCGTGTTGGAGTCATATTAGAAAAGTTCGGTTGTGGTTGGGTTTGAATAATTTGCAATTTGGTTTGGAAACTTTCCAATACAACTTCAGCCTGGTAGAGCTAGAATCGTTCATAAATATCATTACAACTGAAAAGCAACGTTTCACAATATATTTTTAATTTTTGACACGCGACTCAATCAAATGAGCGTTAATAACGATTAAGCGGGGTATTGTGATTCATATAATGTAAATGTTGCCCTTTGCAATGTTACTTTGCAGTTAAAGATTTTAAAGTTACGATTTGGCTTGTGAGGAAAATTGCTTGTGGGGTTCTATATCATCTTCTACTTTGGAGCTGGGGTCGAAAAAATAGGAACAAAACTAGCTTAGGGTTGAAACATTTCTAGTATGAGTACTGCTTCTGTATCATTTCTGGATTGCTAAACGGAATGCTATTTCATTTAAAATCGTGTGTGTGAATCATCGCTAAATATTTCTACATAATAAACATTGATAAACGCTAGCACAAATAGTGGAAATTTTCCTGTTTATGGATAATAATATATTGACTACGTTTCTATTAGTTGGCAAATCAATAATAAATGCCATCTGCTATATTAAGAGCTATAACAAAAGTATATATATACCTGCTGAACAAATTAAAGTTATTCTCATACTGCAATAATATGAAAATATTTTATTCTAACGCAATGAGACGAGCTTGGGAAACAAATTTATTTTTTCATGCGTGTGACTTTATGTGATTAGTACCTAACAATAAGTACATTCTAAAAAATTGAGTTAGATTGCAGACGGAAGGACACACATAATTAATGCAAATCGCATAAACGTATACACCATAAAAATATGTATTATTCGAAATTCGATATTCAATTCATCATTGTTTTCCCTTCGCAAAATCATACACGACATATTATTTGTATTATACGCACCGGGACGAATAGAGAATAATTTTTGGCACTCAACAGCAAACTAAATGCTGAGCGGAAGTAATTTGTGAGGGTAAATCTGAAACTATAAAGCTGAAAGCCAAAAATCAAGTTATAGTTGTAAATAAAATAAAATAAACTGAGATTAAAGAAATAACTCAAGAATGTAATTTTATTGATCATTAATATGTTGCCGTTGTCATTAATTATTATTCCCCATCGTAGTGTTATCCAACTAACAAAAGTTAACAATCAAAATTTCACGATACAATCATTCCTTTTCTGTCATCTGTCAGCTTAAGTGTGTTTTTGCTATAATAAATGAAGGTGGCAACAATAGCATAGTCAATATTTATTTTTGTTTTCTGAACAATCGGACCAGGGGTTTAAAATCAAACATGATGTACCATGTTCTGGAATGTCATGGACAAAGCAAGTGAAAATTAGATTACAAAAAGGTAAGTAAAAAAAGTGTGTTGCAGTAGAAATAGAAAAACTTTAAAACTGCTTTAAATGTGGATTTTAGTGTTTGTGATGAAGGGATAATTTTTCTATTTATTTTTAATTAGATTATTAATTATGCTTTAAAAAACAATAAATATAGAAAACGTGTTTGCCAGCAAGTTATACAATTTCTTTGCAAAATATTATTAATAAAAATTGTTCATGTAGAATAGGGATCAATACAGGACGAGTAAATCTAACGTGTATTTTTTATAACATGTTTATTAATAATTTTCTATTACAATTCGTCTTAGGTCTTCGGTCGTTAACATGTCCGGGTTATTAGAAATTAAAAAAATTGAAGATATACAAAATGAGGACACGGAAGACGAAGACTCGTATATACAAAATAATGGTCAGTTAAGTGCCACTAGTTTTCATAAAATATGAATTATTTAATTTTCTTATTCAGCAATACCTTGGTAAGTGGATGCGAATACAAATACCCTGCAATCAAGTAAGAAGTGTATAAGACGAATAATAATTAAATCTCATTTTACCAAATTCGGCTTGTGCTTTTAAAAGTTATTTTTACTTACAATTCAATTTTGAGAAAGTTTGATTAATTTGTACTTCTTTTTACCAGAGCACAACATCCAAGAGGAAAGAGATTTTGCCATACCCCTGGATGTCTTTAAAAATGAGAATATTACACCGGATGAAGTCATTTTTGAAGACGAGGGTACGAATTTCATCTCCATAATAATAAATCAAACCAAATTATGATGCGTCAACCAATTTTTAGTTATGGATAGGCATATTGTTATGTTTAACAAATTTTTTTTGTAATATACTTTTTCTTTACAAAGGGGTTAAAATTGCAAAGAAACGAAAGGAATATAAATGCAAGAATAACAGAGCAAGGCATGCCAAGTTGAAAAAGAAAGATCGTCGTGTTCGATATGAATGTGGTACATGTGAGTTAGTTTTTCATCATGTTCGTCTTTACAAAGATCATTTGGTGTCGCATCAGCCAGATCTAGAAATAAAGGATTACACCTGTCCTCATCCGAAATGTTCGCGAACATTTCTCTCTCAAGGTGGATTAAAAAATCACCTGAATTTTCATACCTCTGCCGATTTACTTCATCATTGTCCATTTTGTGATACGACGAACTTCCAAACGCAAGCGGAATTAGAGATCCATCAAATTGAATTTCACTGTAAGGAAATTAGTCAACGAAAATCGTCGGACATTATCGGACGGTCATACACTTCATGTCTAGACAGTTTTAAAAGAAATGCAAGACGAAAAAGAATTTACAAGTGCGAACAATGTTCAAAATTGTTCGGAAACATAATAGTGTATAAAAAACATGTTCGGACACATGACAATTCCAAAATTCAAGACATTAAGCCTGTCACAAAATTAAATACGCTGCTTTTATATAAATCTAGTCACAATTATAACAATAGTTGCACTAACTCTAACCATTCGTTAACTTGTGATGAAAAAACAAGTGAAAAAGAAGAAAATCCTGAAATATTAAATTGCAATGTGAAATGTCACTTATGTCTTTCTAATTTTCCTGATGCTTTGAAACATGATGTTCACTTAGTGAGAGTTCATGGAATGCCCGCCAAATGCTCCAAGTGTAATAAAACTTTTCCAACTGTTCATCGGTTGTTTAGACATCACAGTGTTCACAGTCACCCCGTATTTAAATGTCGACAATTAAATTGCGAAGCGTCTTTTAGAACTCAGAACAGTTTAACTGTCCACGAAAAAAGACACAAAGGTGTTTTTCCATATGATTGTTCTTTTTGTGAAAAAAGTTTTCAAACAAGACCTGAGTACGTCCAACATAAGACGAACGCTCATAGTGAAAATGTTGCAACAAAATTACGCCGTCGTCGTCCTAAAGTTCTGAATTGTATCGAAGAAGGTGAAAATTGTGAGTATAATAGAACTCGTAAAATTAATTCTGGGAGTTATCCCTGTCTGAGATCAAATTGTGACGCGGTGTTCAAATGGTCAAAAAGTTTAGAAATTCACGAACGAAAACATCAAGGTCTACTTCCCTACGTGTGTCCTATTTGCAATGAATCTTTTTCTATGAAACAAGAATGTTGTCAACACCGAGTGGATGTACACAAAGAAAAATTAGGTAGTGGATTGACCCCGTCAAACGTTCAGTGTGAATTTTGTGGTGCTGTGTTTAAAAAATCATACACTTTGATTCGACACGTCACAAGGGAACATTCCAATGAAAAACAATTTGTCTGTGGCGTTTGTGACAAAAAATTTGCTGTGAAATACGATTATCAAGTTCATCTCAAATATCACAGTGGCAAATTCGTTTGCGAAATTTGTGGAAAAGTTTATCATAGCAATGGGGATTTAATTCGGCATACGAAAATTCATGCAGCAGACTCCCAGAAACCGTTCAAATGTGATATTTGCTACAAAGGTTTTACAAGGCAGGATCATTTCGTAGAACACAGTCGCATTCATACTGGAGAAAAGCCACACCATTGTGACTTGTGTGGAAATTCTTATCGGAGTAGCAGTTCACTTTCTAGTCACAAAGAAAGATCTCATAGAAATAGAGGTGAAGAAAAAGTAGTGAGTCAGACAGAGTGTTTTGAGTGTACGAAGTGTTTTTCAAATCAAAATTATCTAAAGGCCCATTTAAAACGGGTACATGCTAAAGACATCAATGGAATCAGTATTGTAAAACCAAAACCCAAAATGTACCCTTGCGATTTATGTGACAAGCAATTTCACAAAAGAATCAGATTAGTTGCCCATAGAGCTAAACACGGAGCTATTAGTAGTACATCCCAAAGAAATGGAAGTTTGTATGCCAATGAGGATGGGAAAGTCCGTGAGCAGAAGAAAAATGAACACCGTAATGACGTAAGTTTGTTTTGAGTGGAAAAGTAGATTGCATTATTTATATTGCCGAATAGAGAAGACAAAATAGTAAAATACAATGCATAATGAATCATAATGTATTTATAGACAATCTTTAGATAAATTGTGAAAACTCTGAAAAGAAAATTATATTGTCTCGTTTTCGCAATTCATTTAATTGAAACTTTTACATCAGTTTTGCAGTAATCAATTAATTTTTGTGCTTTATTTAGGAGATCCAAGACGCTATTAGTAATGGAGGGGAAATAATGGAAGTGGATTTTACAAATCCTTTGCTGACACTTTCAACATCTCCGGATTTTTGTTTAACAACCAATGAAACCTCTTTTACTGTTCCACTGGCCCACCTCAACAATTTTAGTCCTAATGCAATAGGTAGAAAATATTCAAAAGTTGCTTAGTTGCCTGAAATTTGTATTTAATTATTTTCAAATAAGCCGAATATTTTGTCGGCAGAAAATATAATATACCTGTCTACAACAATCAAAATTAGCGGCAGGGTAGTTATTTTGCGTATGTGAAATTGAATTAAAAAATTATATAATAGTATATTCAATAGCACTATCATACTATTTAAAACAATTTTATTGAGTTAGGGTAAACATTTTGCATTGAAAGTATGTTACTCATGTAGTATTAGTGTATTTATGTCTCTGTCTAATTTTTTAATCCAGTATATTAAACAAGAAAAAATTACCTGCATTTCTCGTTCAAACTTTTTTTCGCAAAATAAATTATACCAGGTTATTACTATTGTGCTTCAATGTCTGACACCAACGGTTCGTTGTTTGATCAATTTTATGGAAAAAACTCTAAACTGGCTCAAAATTCAATCTAACTACGTTTTGTAGAAAAACGCGTGGTTAAATTTTTAACACGCAATTAAAATTGAGCTATGCTATTAATTTGATTCATATAATAATTAATAATATACCAACTAACCTTGTAACATTTATTTGTTTATTTGTAGATTATAGTAAGAACATCTGCACTGTGAGAGAAAATAATAAGACCCAAATAAATAATGCAGAAAAATCAGGGCGAAATAAAGAATACGAAGTTGGTGTTTCCACTGAAGTATCGTTATTTGAAGCTTCAAATACTCAAACGATGAACAATGATTGTTCCAGACTTTTAACTGACATTGTAATTCCACATAATGAGAATGTTAATCTTCCAGATGCAGAAGAAAGAAACGCTGCTCCGCTAGAAAATGTTAATTATGAAGATGAGTTGGAGTCACCCATTGAGTTGGATGATTCTAACCTTGAGGGAACAAACAATACTGATTTAGTGGCTGCAACTACAAGTGCAATTATTTTAACGGAATTGGAATCAAATATTCAGGGTAAGAAGCAATACAGAATGCAGTAATAAAATTAAGTCAGATGATTTTATTTTTACGATGTCACTGTATAACTAATAATTGCTCGTAAACTTACAAAAACCAACGACTTTTAATTGTTTCCATGAATTAATAATTATGTATTCTGTTTTTTTATTATCTAGATATTAAACCGGCATATTCGGACTGTATCAAGACAAAAAACGATCCTCAATTAAACCAAGAACAAATGTCATTGAGAAAATTAATAGAATGTAGAATTGTATCACTCCAGCTATCTAGAATCACCACATACACATGTAAACCATGCAATATTCAATTTCATCTGAAAACACTTCACGAAAAACATTGTCGCACATATCAACATTGGAAAATTGTGCGTAGCATCAAACAAATCGAACAAAGCTCTCCATCGGAGGCTAAAAATGTAAATAATTCTTCACAAGTGTGCAAAATGATAGGTCGTTACTGTCCTATTTGTGATGAACTTTCACCAACATTGAAGGAATTGACATCACATTGTCGAACAGAACATCCTGGTCAAAAACCTTTTTCCTGTGAATTGTGCGGAAGTTCATATTTTAATTACAAGCACTTGAAACATCATGAAAGCGTCACTCACAAAAAACAAGAAGAGTACATTTGTATGCATTGTGAAGAAAAGTATACTTGCTATGACCTTTTCCGGAAACACGTTGCGATTCACAAAAATGAAGAAAGAAAGTGCTATTTATGCAATGACACATTTACAGTATTGAAACTATTAATACGTCACTGTGAGTTGACTCATCCGGGAGAAAAGTCCTTCGTCTGTGATATTTGTGGTACTGGCTACTCCCAATATAAAATGTTTCGTATTCATCGCACCCGATTTCATACATCGGCGGAGCTACATGCGGATGATCCCTCTAAAATAAGAAAACCAGGAAAAGGGAGAGAAAAATTACATGGGGAAGGTGGTCGCTCTATGTGTGACATTTGTGGCAAGGAGGTTTTGCATATGAAAGTGCACATGGAAACGCACGAGCCTCAAGGTCGTCATCTTTGTGATGTTTGCGGATTGGGATTTAAAAGAAGATCAAATATGGTCAACCATAAGCGACGTCATGCGGGAGAAAGAAAGTTTCAGTGTTCAATGTGTGACAAGACTTTCTATTTCATGAGAGATGTACGACTCCATGAACAAATTCACAATAAAAACTTTGGTTGCACAACTTGTGCACAAAGATTTTCATCTGAAGAATTACTGCAAAAACACCTTGGATTGCATGACAATGCTCGACCCTATCGATGTGATACTTGTGGCTTTATGTTTAATTTTAGAAGTAATTTAATGACACATATCAACAAAATTCATTGTAAAACGCGTCATTAATTTAGTGTTCAGATTTCCTTCAGTTTTTAAACTAAAATGATGTTATATAGACGTCGAACTTGCATGTACGAAATGTGAGGAAACATGTACATAAAGTAGTCGAAAAAAACGGCAAAATGTTTTCGAAAAAGTTTTTTTATTAGCAGTAAAATAGCATTATTGTAAGTAGAAAATATTTTTATAATATTAAAAATAGCATTGGTAATTTGGCTGATTTTTCTTTGCAGCAAATATATTATAATTTCTATTTAATTCACAATATCCTAAACATTCGTTAGGTAAACATTGTATGCTTAAATCGACGGAGAAGTTAGTTAGCCGATAAAAAATATTATTTCTACCATAAAAACTCAAAACAACTCTAAATCAATCCATCTTGTCCATTTTTCGAGCAAATATAAATCAAACTTGTTTTGTGGCAGTTAATATTTGTGTGAGGTGTGTCACATCAATTCAAAATGGTTTGATCCTTCGAATGGGTATAATATAACATGCAAGTACCCCTTGTTTGGTAGTATGTAAGTTATTCTTATAAGCAAATCTTTTCAATTTCTACCAATCAGTAATCAGTTATTCCAACCAATCAAATGTACTTTTATTAATCATCTCTCTGTACATCTTTTAGCCAATCAGAATTCTATCTTATTATGGCCAATCAAATGTAAATTGAAGAGTAACTCGACCCAAGTTTCTGACGGGTATTGATAGATGTACAATTCGTAGTTTAAGTTAAGTTGCAATCAAGCATTCATACAAGTCAGTTCTCCAAGGTAGTCGTCTCGCCGGCTCCAGCATTTCTCTGGTATTGTTTCGTGTATTTCTCGTGTGTTTTGTGGAATTAAATCATTAGTCATTTAGAGAACCATTTCTCTGTTCGTGTTCTTATTCACATCACATAAAGTGCATACAGTTTTATTTACTAAAACTTATTCTTATTCTAAAAGTAATTCCGACCTCTGGAGTGAATCACATACACATTTAGTATCGCATACACACAGTGCATACATAAGTTTAGGTTAGATTGCTAAATTTAATTCTAATACTAATTCTTATTCGAAAGGAACTCTAAATTATCACTACGTGCAACTCATACAATTAGTCCTCACTAATTCTAATACCAAAACCAATTCTAAACGTTTACAAGTGCGCCATAATCATATTTAGTAATTACTAATACTAATTCTAATTCCAATGCTAATTCTTTATGGCAAAGTAAAACTCACACAACATTCGTTTTTACCAAAACTTATTATAATACTTATTCTAAATGTTCATCAGCCGAGTAAAATCAGGGAAGGTCATAGCATTCGGCATCCCCATGCATGAATGATAAGGTCATCCCCCTTTACCTTTTATATGGAATGGAGTAGTAAAAAGTGCAATACAATGAAAAATTTCTTAGCGAAAAATTTAATTAAAAACTAAAGTATAATACCCAGCATTTACGTTTTACATCAGCTAGCTATATTTTATAATTATTTCCACTTTAGTTAGACACTAATTAATATCATAATTTAAAGGTACATTGTTTGATATGAACACTTTATATTTGCATAAGTCATTTTATAATTAACTGCAGAAAAGCTAAAATATCTAGTGTAAGACCCTGAAAAAATCATCCCCCCTTACCCAGCATCCCCATGCGAGTGCATGTATTTCATGTGCCTATGACCGGTCCTGAGTGAAATTCATTCATTAGTTCCTGCTAAAGCTAATTCTAATCCTAAATCTAAAACATTGCCGGACAGTGAAATACATTTCGATTTAGTGATTACGTATTCCAACACTAAAACTAATACTTATTATTTAATCGACCAGCTTACAACTGGTTCGAACATTCATCTCATTTCCCTTAACAAAAACCACTGTGGCCCGCAACACCCCCTAGCAAGTACCCGATAAGTGGCTGGCAGCAGTACATCATTTCGAATCACCCCTAGTCACACAAACTTGATGGGCCAGCGTAGGCCCAATGATGTTGGCCAACCGCCGAACTTGGCCATCTTGCCTACGCCGGCAAGATGATCGGTGCCAACCAAATGTCCCGTTGTCATCCGAAACTTTGCCGACGGTACGCCGGTAAGGCGGGGTTTGTGCCGTTCTTGGGCCGACAGAGAGCCGATTGTTATAAGACATAATTCCTAATTTCATCATCCATTTTACAATTTTTTGCCATTCATTTTTAAAAGCTAATTAGCATATTTTTTATTTATCACTTGATAAAAGTTGTAAGCTAAATGTAAAACAATGTCACATTACTCGACCGATAGCAAAATAGAACTAATTTTTTGGCGTAGAATAATACGTAAATAATAAGAAATTGCGTAATAGTCACAAAATATAATTTTTATTAGATTGGATTTCAGTGTCATTTCATTTCATGCTTCAGGTATCAACACAGTTTTATTATTATTAACCCTACGCCTGGATTTATGATGTGCTAAATCCAATAATCCAATCTAATAAAATGTTTTTTCTCAGACTATTATCAACTTTGACTATTACAAAATTTTCTAATATTTATTCTAGTCAAAGATTTAGTTTTATCTTACCGTCAACCGTTCGTTGGGTAATGTGACAAGGTTTTTTTCACTTACAACTGATTAACAGTAACTGAAAAGTAAACTGAAAACGATAATTTTGAATTTATGAACAAAAAGAATGTTGAATGTTGAATGTAAAACTGTGAGAAACTTTGAAATTCTCATTCTTCAATGAAGATGAGACTGACAGCGATGAAGACGACTTGTTGATGATTTTCACTCATGCGCAATCATCGTATCGCTGATCTTACAACTCCCTTTCTGTCACGACCAAAAACCGACAAAATCCTGACAATGCTAATGGCCCCGTTGTAGGTAGTGATGCAATGTTTATGCAGGTCGGAATTCGGTCGGCAGATCAGAAATAACGACGGTAAACCAATGCCGATGATATTTCGACCTACCAACCAATACACGACATCGGCCCGATATTGTGTGCGAGTAGAATATATGTATTTGTTAATTTGTTTTACATAAATCGGATGTAAAAATTTCATTTAGACTGTGTATGCAAAATTTCTTCAGATAGATCAAAATACATACCTAATATTTACCTTTTAGTCCTTTTTTAAACTGCAAAGCAAAGCTTCATGGTTTGATTGAATTCGAAATAGTAAAAATGTAGGGTTTCTAACTATAAAACAGTATCACATCCAGCATTTGGCTTAGGAAATGGCAAACAAAAATGTGAACTAATTTGGTTCAAAATCAGCCAAAAATACTCAATTTTTTGTGACTTGTTAAAATGATCTAAATTTTTAAGATTTTTGGGAGCACTTGTCCTACTTCCCTGCCACTGGGCATATCTGGGGCACAAAAATTTGTCATGTGGTCAAGAAAATCAAGCAAAAATGTTTAAAAAAATCGAAATTGTAAAAAAATGTCAAAACTTATTAAAACTTATTTAAAACATGAAACATTAGTGAAAATCGTTAAAAAATGTGAAACTTGTGAAAAAAACTTTTGCATACCGACTAGTTATAAGTTTAGGCGTATGTATATCCAAAGGCTTGTAGTTGTATGTACTTCCGTTAAACTTATTACTAAACCAATTTACACTTATTTGATAAATTTTCCACCTTGGCATACGCCAGTAAGAAAACGTAGAAGAGAGACGAAATTATCAGCACTAGTGGACTAAGGCATTAAGTACACTGTGTAAAAATTTCGAAACCGGCAATTAAAAAATGTCGGGTATACCCGCCCCGAAAGCGGAGGAGGAAATAATTCACGTTTCCAAAATAGGTATGAGTGATTATTTCCACACAAACACTTTCAGAAACTTTAAACCCCTTTTGGAGGAAGCTCCATATACAATAAGTTGAGTTCCAAAAAGAAAAAAGGCAGGAACAACTATTAGTGTTAACTGGTTCTCCAAAATCACCCGGTGAAAGTCCCAAATTCGGAGTTTATTGAAATAGTTGACGGAATGACCTCAAAGCAAAACATTGTAAGCCAATTAGACATGTCCAGTAAGGGGCAAATGTGCGAAAGTAATATTGATAAAAAAATGTGCATAAGCAAAACCAAAAAAACCATTCCCGGAACCTGTACAAAGATCACCTTTCAGGAAATCGGTCCGTATTTAACATCACATTAAATAATAGTCATATTTAAACGTAAGTTCACCATGTTGGATGAGCTTTGGAAACGTGTGTTATTGCCTCCCCCGCTTTAGGGGCTGGTATACCCAACAGTTTTGAATTTTTGGTTTCCAAATTTTTACACAGTAAACTTAATGACTTGGTCCACTAGTGCTGATAATTTCGCATCTCTTCTACGTTTTCTTTCTCACTTATGCCAAGGTGGAAAATGTGTCAAATAAGTGTAAATTGGTTTAGTAAGTATCAAAGAGTATCGGAGATGTTTTATGGTTTTCAATTTATATCTCTATCCGTCTGTATGAATGTATTTTAGCTGTATATCTCAAGAACGGATGAACCAGATTCGTTTAAACTTTCCAGATTTAATCTGGGGCTTTCAACAAAGGTGTGATATTAATATGGGGGTCTATCGGTTACACTTTTTGTGACCTTGGTCCCAGATAAGGTTCCAACTGTTCATCTAACTGAACAGGGAGACAAAAACTGAATTCTGGTAACTGAAGAGATGAAAAATCTCAATTATGGTAACTGTGGAGGAATGAAAAACTGAATTTTGGTAGCTGTGCAGGGATGAAAAACTGAATTCTGGTAACTGCAGGAATAAAAAATCCAAATTATTATAACCGTGCAGGAATGAAAAAATGAATTCTAATAGCTGTGCTGGGATGAAAATTCTAGCAACTGTACAGGGTTAAAAAACTGAATTCTGGTAACTGCAGGAATAAAAAAACTCAATGATGGTATTTTACTTCTAAGAATTTTGCATGAGTAGTAGTATGACTTAATAACATAAGCTGTTATTATCGGAATTTATTATCCATCTATTATCGTAATTTATTATCCATCCATTATCGGAATTTATTATCCATCTATTATCGTAATTTATTATCCATCCATTATCGGAATATATTATCCATCTATTATCGGAATTTATTATCCATCCATTATCGGAATTTATTATATCTATTATCGGAATTTATTATCCATCTATTATCGGAATCTATTATCCATCTATTATCGGAATCTATTATCCATCTATTATCGGAATCTATTA
>JAQFYB010004575.1:0-15951 GCA_034694085.1 Pogonognathellus longicornis
GACGAGTCCACCAAATGACGTCACAGCTTGCTTTTTTGGTTTCCTATGTATTTGTAGGCTCTTTCCGCTGTACCTGTTGTATATATATATCTAATGCCTTGGCTCAGAGCTACTTTTTCGTCTTCTATCCTATTCTTCTACAGCGTTCTCCTCTCAACTCAACACAAAGTTGAAATTCGCGGGTTCGTGTAAAGATTTTATCGCAAAAGGTACTCAAATAAGCGGGGTGGTATTTAAATTACTTGGCGTGGAAGACTATAAGGATAAGGCTTTAATGCTTGCATCCCCTATTATAAAGTGCATTGTGCAATGTAATGTACTATGCCAGTATACCAATATATTTTACATGCAATTGCAATTTTACTTAATTGTTTTCTCCAGATAGACTTGCATAGATAGATGGCTTGCATCCATAAGAAATATGAAGGCTTAATATGAAATATTAAGAGGTTAACGAACTCACAGTAATTCATATAGAAGCTTTGAACTTGGCATGCTACTAATTGTAATAAGTATAAGCAGGGCCGTAACAAGCGTGTCCCGGCCGTGATAGTGAGCGGCTATGGGTACTGAAGCACTCCTGCAGATTAAATACCGAAAACACCATTGATGCTTAAATCTATGGTGTTTCTCAAATCACTGATTGCACTCCTTATTGAACTCCACATTAGTCAATCTTGGATTCAAGATAGGAAATAAATTTATGTGAGGGAAAATACATTTCTTACATTCATTGCAGACATTCTTCTATATACTTGGTGTAGAAGTAAAGCAATTTTGCAGTTATTTTACTATACGAAACGGTGCCGCAATTTATCTAATCCTACTGCAGGGTACATTGTTGGGTGCAAAGGCTATGATCGTAGGTAAATCGAATAATCAAAGTCATTCTTTTTCAAAAAGCATTCATAAGTGCATCGAAGTTACGGGTCAATCAATTTTTCTATTTTCACTGTCACGACAAAGTAACCGGTCTAAACCAGCGTTTCAGACAAACGTCCAGATTCTGTGCCACATAATTGCAATTATACGATTCAAGAAAAGAAAGACCTCCGGTATAAGCCTTAATGACATTACAAATGGGACACGCTGTACATTTGAAGCTACAGAAAAATTGAGCAAGTTATGAAGTTATGGGACAAAATTAGTATGAAATACATTAAATTCACGCGTAGCGCAAAATTTGTAGAAAATTTGCTCCAAATTTAGGCCACAATCAATGAAACTTGCATTAAAATCGGGCGTAGCGCAAAAAATTCTGCGCGTTTTTGCATATTTACGGCAAAAATAACCTCAATTTTTGATTTTGGGAGAAACCTATTAAGATATAAGATTCTTTAGTCAACTAACGATTGGGTCTATAACTGAAAAATTTAATCTGACGAGATCACTGTGAGTATTATTACAATTTAATAGACCAGTCATCCAGATCCCTGCCATTTGTGTCTCGGCCGTGAGGACGTTCCTCACCCCCACCCTCCCCATCGTTACGGTACTGATTATAATACAATTATATAATTTTTCACTATTAGATCGTATAATTGCATTTTATACTGAGAAATATAGAAAATGCCAGTGTGTTGAAAATGCCGGTATTTACAACTATTTACCGGTTGGCATGGTATTTTCTACTTTTGCTGGCATTTGCCCAACCCCTTTCATTTACCTATACTCTACACTTGTTCTATTTATATTCTAGCGCCATCCAAGATATCCTTGTCTGGAGCAATGTAAGCTAAAGTGAAAGCACCATGTATTTTTGACTGAGGTTTTATCTGAGAACACTGTATAAGCAGCTATAAATATTTTACCACTTTAACTGCTTCTGCTACATTATGTTTCTTTGTTCTCAGAAAACGCAAGAGAAATGAATTGCTCATGGGATAATTCAAATTCTCAACATCTATATAGAAAACAGTAAACAAGTCAATATTTCAATTTTATTTTGGACACCTTTTTAAATTTCCCACACAAATGACGTCAAACCCCGCCTCAACAACATGCCCTATAAAGTTTCCGTTGAGTCTACATGGAGTATCCACATTTTTCTAAAGCTGCATGTGGCATTTTATAAAAATTTGTAATTAAAAACCAAAAAATAGTTTATTATATATTCAATTTGTACTTAAATGAACATAAAACCTTACCTCGATAGTACGGTTCATTTTTGAGTGCAGAGCGAATAAAAGTTTTGTCAAAGGCTTGTTCGTTAGTCAAAGTACCACCTAAATCCACGGGAAGTAAATTCGGACTAATGTGATCATGAATGAATTCTGGTCCAGAAGAACTAAGGTGAACCTAAATAAATGAATATGTCATTCTAAATTATTTAGTGAAAATTCATGGTTAGGTGAGAAATAATGCCAGCAATTTTAATTTGTGATTTTCTACCCGATTGCGCAATTTATACTTGATTAGATATTTTCCGACAGCGTACACCGCTGATATAAGCATGGGAAGATTAAAACCTGTTTGAAATACAAATCAGATGACATAAATCAATGATGAATGATGTGATAATAATTTAGAAAATACATAAGTTTATCAACACTTACCAATAACTTTCTTAAATTTTGCAGGAAATGCTCCCTAAATTAATTAGTAACAATATCTTTTAAAAAACAGTGAAATTAAACACAATGAATGAATTTGATAATATCAGATAATGTCATCAACCTGAAAAACTTTCCGTTAGTGTCCTTATTTTTATCCATGTGGAATTTGTATTTTCATGGAAATGTTTTACAAAAACAATGATGGAATCATAACGACAATCCTTGAATGTAATTAATGGAAATGTCTCTGTTTTGTAAATAATTTGTAAATATTTCAAAGATTTTCAAAAACAGTTAATAAGTAAGTTATATTTTTTTACAACATAAAAGTATTGTTGCTTTAAAATCAATAGAGCGTTAATAAACCAAAAAGTTCCTCTGACAGTTGAAATTCTAAAGGTGCTAGTAATAAAAATTCATCCCGGAGAAAACGGAACCATCATTTACTTAAGTTATATTGTATATATGTATTTAATGTTGACATAATGAATGGAACAATAAATCCATTTATTAAAACATTATGTCTCTGACTGGTCGTCCACAAACCAATGAAAACTCACCTGATAGAAAGAAATCATTTTGCTAAATTGTTTGATAGACAGCTGTTTAACAATTTCTGCTGCATGACTAACGGTCAAACCCGTGAAATCAAAGATCACTGCAATTCCTGATTCCTGTACTTCTTTTAATGTAGTAATTTCTTCGGAAATATAATAAGCTGCCATCATTATTTCGTCAGATGTAAATTCTTTTGGATTCCATTCGACTGATTTTTTTTTGAAAATACAGAACAATTATTTACCCGCACTTCAACTAGATATATTATATGTATTGTTTAACAATATTGACTGACCAATTACATAAATTGAACAGATTGGTCTGAAGATTAATTGTATTTTATAGTTATTTAATTTTCTTTACCAAGTTTAATGTAGGCAATTATGCTTCCATTTTGATCCCGTTTTTTCAGCATCAGCATACAATTTGTATCTAGGGCTTTCTTGATCGTTGCGAATGGAATGCGCAATATTTCTGGATATCGATTTCTCAGGCCAAAATATTTTTTCACCTTTACATAAATATGGCTATCACTGCCATAGACAATGAACTCTACACGGTAGCGCAACACAGAAAAATTAAACAAACCCTTCCTCCAGCTTCATCCAGTTTCATCCAACTTCATTAATTAAAATATTATTTTATTTAATAACGACATTATATTCAGCTGGATGAAGCTGGATGAAGGGTTTGTTTAATTTTATTTATTTTTCTGTGTTGCGCTACCGTGTAGTCAGCGGCAGTGAGCACATGTTTGCAGTTTTCAAGCTGATATCAATTCGCCTTTCTAAAAACAGTGTGAAGACCTTTAAAATGCTAAATTGGCTACTTTTTCGTTTTCTTTTCATTTTTATGTAAACATTGCATTTACATTTAACTTTTAAAGCTAATTTCAGTAATACGCAATAAAAATTGCGTTATAACTTTTGAAAATCTACATTAGCGTATGTTTCAATTTCTCATTTGCAATAAAATAATGCAGTTACTTTTTAAGCTGCTCTCATTGCAAATGATAAATAAACAACATATTTTTCTCAATGAAAACGGCAAGAAAATGAAACACGCTCCGATTTAGTATTTTAAAACTTTCGCACCATTTTTAAGCATGTGCATTGAGTATTGACTTCATGGGCTGCGGAATCGAGTATGGGGTCAATGTCTCCCCAAAAATGCGACATGGGAACAATGCGTTAACACTTGTCTCGTCAAATTTGAGACAGTAATTATAAAGAAGTGTAGGGAAATTGCAATATTTGGTTGACTTTGTTAATTATCACGTTGAAACTCCCAAATAGTTAGAATAAAATTACCAAAAATTTAAAATATCTTTCGCGCTACGCGCAAATTTAATGCATTCTAGGTTCACTAGATGAACTAATTCTCGACCCGTGGGATAAGCAGCGCATTTGTACTTCATATTGTAATTTTTTAACTTTTAAAATTAAATCATAAATGAGGCGCCATACAATATTCAAAAATTTGACACTTTCGTGCTTTATCATGTGCACATTTGTTCCCCTCTCACCCCTCTTCCACCCCCCGATTGACATCAGCGTGAAAACTGCGAAGATAGATATAATAATGGTCGGCTAACTTGTAACATGCTGTCGGGTATGAACTCAGGGGGTGCTCAGTCACAGTTGCTCTGTCTTGATTGAGGTAATACAAATTACTAATTACAGACTTTTGCCACGCCCCCTTTCTCCAAGCCGAATTTCCTTTCTAAAGCCGTCCGAAAATTCCTAGAGATTGCTGGGTCAATTTCTAGGGCATTAGATCAAGCATGCTATCACTGATGAATCTTATCAAAATTTTAATTAGTTTCACACTTTGAAAAGATTCCGTATTCACAATCAGTAATAATCAAATCACAGTCCTTATTGCTATATAGTGTACATTTAATATATGGGATGCAAAACATTTAAAAAAATACGTATAAGTACCTGGAAATAATGATTGTGGGCCATTTTTACTTGATGCTTTTGGAAATAAAATTTGGCGAAGTGACAAGTGAGAATAACAAATACCATGGCTGTAAGTAGTAAGGCCAGATACAGCCAATTGGGTACAGGTAAATTGTTCAATGCGTCCAACGCTGTTAAAAAACAAATGTTTACTTTCTGTAATTTATTGTGAAAATTAATAAGAAACGGAGGTTTGCATATTATGATATTTTCCGGCTGGTATTTCCACGACCGTATGCATGTCTTGTCAGTGAAATGCTAATAAAGGCGTATAAATGCTGAAATTATAAAATGATACATAAAAATATGTCAAATAAGGAAGATTACATAATCGACAATTAGATACTTACTTTTTACACAGGAAAAGTAGATACAAAACATTTTTTTACAATATGAGATTTCAATACTCACACGCACCACATTCAATTACCGTAAATTCGGTACTCAAATATTGGAGTCTAATTCTACTACTTTCAATGTTGCACTCAACTTTTTTACAATGCGTTTAACATTAATAAAGTAGGATTGTCGGTTTTTTCACCTAATTTCTGTATTTTTCTAAGCGGAATAAGTTGTTTTGGTTGTCGTAACAATTTTTCCTTAAATGTCCGAAGTTCCATAACTCCCGTGATTTCAACCCTGGTATTTTCATTAACTAAGCATGTACAGATATGAAAAGCAAACGTGCTTAATAAAATGACAAAAATAAAGTTCTTTCTCGGACCTAATTAGTAATATCATGTTTTCATTGCTTTATGCTGTATTAATTCCTTTGTTTAATAATGGCTTTGTAGGGTCTTACTGAATGCCTTTGTGTGCCACTAATGAAAGCTTTTGAATTCCATTGTTGAATTTGTAACCTTAATTTAGTTTGTCATTTCTATGAATTCTCTTGTTTTCTTTTGCTGGATTTCAACTGAATTCCGTCTGGAGGATATTGCAATGAAATTTTTGTAAGGGTAATTAGCAAATACATTGTTTTCAAATTATTCATTATCAAATATTTTGCTACGAATGATTAAACTTACACATCTCCGCTAAAATGTTGGAGTCAAGATATGGACATTTGGCAAAAAATTAAACGATTGACTAAATCATTCAAACTCAAGAAAATGTCACACCAAAATGATGTGGGAAATTCTACAGCGTAGGTAGGTTTTAAAATTCTTCCTATTTAATTCCATATAATATAATTCTAATATTCATGCGAAAAAAATTTGGAAACGTTCAGACAATTTTTATGTGTTATGATTATAATAATGATTAGTACCTATTATTAAATCATGCATACAACGTAAGACAATGCCAACTTACGATATTTTGTTGATAAATGATATCTAGCTGGCGGTGAAGCTCCTTTACAGGAAAAGGCTGTAACTATGACTGTGTATTCGGTATTCAACGGAAGGTTGCCAAGAAGAACTTGGGTCGTATTCTATTAATTCGAAAAACAAATTATAAATAATTGATTCATTTAGTATTCCGTATTTCCTCTAATTTTAGCCACCCTTCTAATGGCAGTCCTCTTCTATTTATAGCCCCCTCCTTGACATTCATTTTCCAAATTTGCCCAGGGCTAAAATTAGAGGTACTACGATATTTGGAAAATTCAAAGACCATACTGGGTTAAATATTTGTAAAAATCCGACAACTTGATTTCTAAATCATAAAAACCAACAACTTGATTTCTTCGTATGATGGGAAATCAAGTTTTCGCTTTTTATTATTAAGACGACGATATGTACGCACGCAATTTCAGAAATAACATTATCAAATAAAGCTATAAGCTAGTGACAATTAATCTGGAATTAAGAAATAAAATATTGTACACATTTGTGCTTGATAAAACGTCATGCTTGAACAAATCTTACTCCTAGGACTGTAATCGGCTCAACGACTGTAGTGGCACTCCATGAAAGATGTTTGGATTTTGTTGAGGACGAATTCGTACTTGAGTTTCGTAAGGATTGATGGTTTGGAAGCCCTAAACTCAAAGACTTCACTTCCACAACGTATTTCTCTATTTTGTTTGATATGGATGTGTATATTGGAGGTTTCCACTGCAATTTTAAGAAAACTACCACGCTGTCGCTGCCTGAAATTTTTGTCTCGATGAAATACGTCGTAATATTTCTTGGTGGAGGAGGCTCTGAAATTTCATTTTAAAAACATACTTTATTTACACGTATTAAACTACAATAATGTGAAATAAAAATATTTAGCTTTTAAATTATAACATAATTATATTTTGTTGGACGATTCATGAATTTTTTCAACTCTCACATTGCATACAATACACATTATGAAAAAGTAGATATACCTACTCATATAGAAAACTAGCGTACAAGAATTGCACATTCATTATTGGTACTGATCGTCCGTAAATTTTCTTCAAAGTAGTTTTTACTGGATATACGAATATTTTAAATTTGTTAATTTTGGATGAAAATGTAAACAACCGTACCGCATTTATCAAAATCGTTATTGTGGGATAGCAGACATGTCGGTGTTTTGAATATCAATTCAGTGAGCGGACTCTCGTAAGTATTCCATGTCGGATCTCGCGTAGTGATGCGGACTGAATATTGTGTTCCAAATCGCAAGTTTTTAAACCAACAGTGGTGTACACCCAAAGGATCCTATGTCAATTACCATAAAACATAATCAAATTTCGGTAATGGTTCATGAATGTCATTTTTCTTTTAACTTATTGGTTGTCAGAGTAAACCGACATGAGGCTGGTGCTCCAATCAATGCACAAATTTGGAAAATCACAAGCTCAGCCTTCGTCGTCAAAGTACCTATCGCTTTAATTTGATCTGCATTGCTACTTTGCTACCAATATATTATTCGGGATTCGTACAGGACTGTATAACGCTGAAAACAAGTTTTTTTTTCTCAATTGAATGACACTTTCAATTTGGTCAAACCAACGCAATGACATTAGTGGTGGTCGGGTGAGTGGAATGGATCGATAAGTAGTAAAGCCAAATGTAGTGTTAAAAAAATTGCACTTTAGCACATAGGCCACATAATTATGTCTAAGTTTTTGAGTTTTGGTAGTAATTCATTCACCACGACCGCTCAATTCAGGCGAGTACCCGGGGGGGGGGCAGTTGCACTGGGTGCGCGTGCACCCTTCCCCAGAATGAGTTTTTTTATCTCAAAACAGCTTAGTTTGCCATAAAAGTTCAAAAATTGGGAAAAATTTCGCGCGGTACGCAAATTTGATACGTTTAATTGGTTTGGGCCTATGTAATTCCAAGTGTATGCAATCAACTGTACCTCATATTCGAATTTTGCTCTACGAATATTTAGTTTCTGTAAAACAATCTTATTGTGAAACCCCCCGTTTACGATCTTGGGTACGCGCCTGGCTCAATTCACTAAGAATATATTTTCTTGCAGTGCAGAAACCTCTCATAACGTGACCTTTCCATGCGTATACAGTATACTATAATAAATCGATCAGAACCATTTTCACGCATCGTACACAAGAGGTTGGTAGTGGATTTATGGTCTATAAAGTTAGAACTGCTCTTAAATAAATTAATTTGGTTTATGTTTATTATACCTGGATACTCTAAGAAGACCTACATTTTTTACTATATATTATATATTAAATACTGTTTGTCCCAATGTGATATTAGATTAAAGGCTGTCAATTCCATTAGGTATTCTTGGTACAAAATCCATGAACAAAAATTATCACTTATTTCAAGTTGACTTAAAAACCAAGGTTATTTAAACTTCTATCTGTTTATGTTGTGCAATTGAGAATTCATCATTGTGTGTTGCTGTCTGTACGCTTAAAATAATTTTTGAAAACGAATAGTAGAATTTTGTATTGCCTCTCTAAATTAATAGCTGTACACAATCTGGAGCGGTGCGGGGATTTATGTAGAGATGGGGGATATATACTTGCGGCGTCACCACGTGGAAACCCTCGGTATACCCGGGGCGCCCTCCATGGTCGCCTTTAAAAAAAATGGAAAGCTCGACTTGGAAATTACTCTTTGTAGTGTCGCGCCTAGCTTGGTTGCAGAGTAAAAAAAACCTTTGCTTGGGGTACGGTTAGACACCATGGTGCATCAATTTTTTTAAATTTGATGCAAAATTGTATACAGACGCATGTAGAACCGTATCCCAGGCAAAGGTTTTTTTTTTAATTTGCAACTAAACTTTTTTCACACAGCAATATGCACTTACAACGTAGAGCGGGGGCGGATAGTCTTCACTAAACTAGTGTCGCGACTATTCGACTACCGTATGGCATGTATTATTAGCCTGTGGCTACTATTTGCAAAATCGATCGCGAGGAGGAGGTTATTAATAGAGATAGGCTAATATTAAAGGGATGCTATTATTTCTTTTCGATTAAACAAGCTAAAAATTGACTGTGTCATAAGTATCTGTATTGAGGGGTTCTATTAATACAGGGAGGCTAGTAATATGAGGGGAGGCTATTAATACAGGCAATACGGTGTATACATAATAATATATCGACCAAAGCCAGCATGGACGGAAAACGTCGATCCTTTATTCAGATAAAAATATTTAACTGTTGAATTTAATTTGGTGGATGACATACATAGAAGAAATGAAAAAAAATCCTAGCTTTCCCATAGCTTTATCTATTATATAGCTGAAAGGAATGGCTTTCCAGGTATTGCTATATGAAATTTTTGAATTCAGGAGGACAATATGAAAGTCGATTGATAGCATAGCCCTAACCAATGTACCATTTAAGTTATTATGCAAAATAAAAAGAGGCTTACTTCTTTAATTCTGATTTGTTTCGGGTGTTCATCTCCTTCATAGCTCTGCAATACTACTTTGTAAAAACACGCATTTTCTACAAAACGAACAAAAAATACAGCAATATTATATTCACATACATTCCAATGCAATTGTGGGATGACACACGTGTAGTATCTTCCAAAGATAGTGCCCTATTACCATATTATGCAAACCGGAAAGAAGGAGCTCTGAAAAGACTCAAACTTTCATCTCGAAATACCTCAAAACTTCTCGTGGAACCCCAGGCTCTACTATAATAATTCAACTGGGCAATTACAGATAATTTCGAAATGAAACCCATTGGACACACAAGTGCTATTAGTAAGCGGGTTTCAATACAATAATTACGGTGGCTCAAATTCTATCATTTTCAAGTCTTGTCCACTTTCTTCATTTTATTTTGCAGCTAATTCCTTTGCCTTGCGACAAATATTATTTTTGTGTCTAAACAAAAGTATAGAGACAATACGGTGTTTATGTTAATAGTAGTTAATAAATTTGGTTTTTAGTGTTCAATTTGATTGGATTAAATAAACACACTGTGTTGGTGTAAAATGTTTGAGTGTGAAAAGTAGTTTAATTATTACCATGGAAAATTATGTTTTATTGGATGCCGGAAAAAATGGGGAAAAGGGAAGTCATGCTTGTGACATGTCAAAGTGGGAATCCCCAATTACAAAAAGGTACATTTTCTTCAAGTGGGAATATAACTACCTCTACTACAAAGAGTATAGAAAATGAGGTTTTTGACATGTCAAAAACGTTATTTCTATACTCTTTACCTCTACTATATCTTGTGTTGTATACTTTTCCTTTTTATGTGTAGATATAATGTTTTGAAATAATCGAAAAGAAGTGATGAAAACAAGATTCACAATTACCGTGTGTTGTGTATATATTGAATTGATGCTATTATTTTCCTAAAAAAATACATCTTAGTGTATATTTACATTTCACCAAAAACCAATATTTGTTTTGCACTCCAAATTTAATCCAATTCCACATTTTGCTGATGTCGTGTACCGTGTATTGTCGAGGCTACCGTTACTACCAGACCAGGCTCACTTATTTGAGTCTTTTTGTGCTGGCAAATTTATCCATATGTTTTCACATAAAACTTGAAATCTAAAATTTAAAAAGTTGTAAAAAACATTGAAATCCATTAAGTTTTATAAAATATAACAGGCTGTTTTACATACAGTATGCAATGGATGAACAATGAATTTATCACGTGTAAGTGTGCACATTTCCTTAGTTGGCTTCATAGCCAAAGCTCGCTCGTTGGCCGTCGTTATTAATGGAAGTGTTGGGTATTAAGTCCCAAATCGGGAAGTCGGCTATTGTATTTGGGAAGGCAGCCTGACTTGTGCCCAACGTTGTCAATGTTTTATCATTTTGGACCCAAATTGACGCCGAAGATGGTAAAAGATGGTTCCAAATTATATAGACAATGTTGCAGGGACCTGTGACCTGTCCCTTCAAGAATATGTAAATATTTCCGTCCAAATCTTTTTTTGCTTATTTTGCCATACCTATGTATGTAATTAATTCTTCGCTCTTTCCGGCCATAACCGCTGTGTGGTGTGGTGCCTCGTGGGCATATTATGGATGCTTTTAGCTGCCATCAGATATTAAGCAAACATTTTAAATGAATCAGCCTGGTAGTAACATAGGTAGCCTCGCTTGAAATAACAATGTTACTCCATTATTTTCCCTATTTTCTTGTTTAAAAGATTCTTTTCGATAACCTAACTACATACTACAAACACTTATGAAAAATAATTAAACAGAAAATAAAAATAAGTATAAGACGTCGTGTAATTTTATTGTGAAATACAAACTTGTGTATTATATTTAAGGAAAACCTTAATCTGTAGCCATTACGGTTCCCAGCAACACTGCGTATTCAAATAAACTGCAATTTCAAAGTGTGCGTATTTCATGTAACAGTTTTCCAAATGGTGAATTATATTGTCTTCAAGCAATAAGAAGGCTTCCAAATGACATTTCACCAGAGACTGCACAATTCTCTACCATATCAATTAATTTTCAGACAACCGAGGGCTCAACTTATATCCCAGCAGGATTCTCAAAATATCTCAAAAACCGCAACACCGATTGCACATTTATTTAGTTAATCCTACATCGATTGAAATATAATAATTTCCAAAATTTTGACTTTTTCGCTCGCAATCTCTATTTAAAACCTCAATTTCACTGATATTTTAATTACTCAATTAATTTTTTTAAGAATTTTCAAATCATTATTTAATAAAATAATTTTTGGATTTAAACAATACGTCAGTTATATGTCAGTTATAATGTAAAGTGGCTTGGAGCTCAGTTGCGTGACGGCTAATATAATGCACACATCTACAGGTAGTTATCACTCCCCTTACAAACGATGAATGAATTCCAGTAATTGCAGGGCTTTATAATTTACGTAGTCAACTTCAGAAAGAGAGCCTCAGAGAGCCAAAAAACATAGGAGTAAGCCCACCTATTTTAATTTTGACGTATTTTTCAATTGGGGTTACTGGCTGAAACAGTATAATCATTGTGCATTCCAAGTCCCCCCACTATAAACGTAAAAAGAAGTTTTTCTCTGAAATTAACCACACTCACTTTTTTTTCATGTTTTTAAAAAGACAGAGAAAAGATGAGCAAGTAATGATAACTCATATTTGAATTAAGTATTAGTAGGTATATCTAATTTTAAAAAGATATAAGCTGACACGATGACGCCCTAACCGTTTGAAGTTGTCCAAGACAGGGACTTTTTCCTAAAATTTTAGATAGAGTGAAGATTTGCAGTCAGTAAACAAAGTGTTATGCTAAAAACCGTCAACGCTGTTGTTGAAAATTTCCTTTAATATATGATTTTATTTTTCACCACACGAATGTGATGAAACCCAATTTGGATTCATTTTAATCAAAAGAAATATTGCAATGCATTGACCGAAAGTTGTTTGCTCATCGTCAGTCTTAGATCATAGGTACTACTAGTACATTTACATTCAAAAACTGTACACTTTTTAGTTATCCAATTTCAGTAGAATGGTGTGATTCATATCATGTTACCTTTTTCTTTGATGTCTTAGAAATCAGAAAATCCTCCTATGTCTTTATATCAAAAGAGTATTTTTCTCTTAGTGAGTACAAATACTTCCCTCTCCATACTTGTCATACTATATATATATCTCTTTCATCTGTCACTTACTTTTAAATGCCAATCTTCAAACATTTTATACAGGGTGTTCAGGAAGTCTCGATATTTGCCTTAGCCCTACCTAATCAAACTCCCACACTCGCCTATGCATTAAATCGGCATGCTGCTGGTATTTTTCCTACTCATTTTGCGTTCATACTCCCTAACAAAATTCATCAGCGGTTTTTAACTTAAAGTGTTTGATGTGACGCCCACCTTCTTGAATGGACAAATTCAAGTGACGGATCCATTCGACTCTGATATTTTGTAGCATTTCTGGGGTCACTGTTAAGAACAAATCGACGATCCTAGCCTTTAATTCTGCAATGCTGTTTGGTTGGATCTCATACACTTTGGATTTAATGTAACTCCGAAAGTACTAAACCTAAAAACATAATATTGCTATATTTGGAAAGATAATAACCTAAGTTTTCATTTTATGTACTCATAACCCATACAACTTTCCCCGTTGGAGAGAAAAAGGGCAAAGTACTACTAATTGATGGGTCATCCTGTACATTGAACGTCCGCCACGCATGGTCACCAACTAAACTCTTGCCTCTCATGCCAATTTATTGCATTTTTGATGCGTAAATGATAAACTACGGAATATGCAATTTTTTTAGTTCACATGAATATTGTGTTTAGTGAATAAATTAACTACTGTTTTACACCTACAGTTACACATATTTGATATTTCTTTTGAGAACGCAAAATGAGTAGAACAACTAACAGCACCATGTCGATTTAATGCATAGACTAGTGTGAGAGGTTGTGTAGGCCTAATGCACATATCAAGACTTCCTGAACACTCTGTAGAACATTCTAAATTCAATTCAATTCCAAGATTTCTATTACTCGAGACACAGAACATATAAAAAGCCCCTTGGCTCGCTTTTTTCAAATTTCACATTAGCAAGTTTGAATTAGAGTGCAACGAGGCGGATGAATCAACAGATTGTAAATTCGCAAAATAATGCATCTCTCAGGCTAATGAATAAATAGAATATTTACCTTCCGGTGGTTCCCATCCAATAAGGACATCAGTCGAATTTTCATGTGCCACGGTTTCAACAACATAAATTTTTGTAGGGGGCCCGGGAATTACATATCCTGCAATATTTAACACTACAATATTATGCAACACTACTGGTCCTCTGTTGCCTGTACACTGTAGCAAAATTGTGCAACAAGTATAAAATATAAATGATAAGTATTGTGCATGGATATATTATAAACACATATATATAAATACAAACGAAATGCGTGGCTTACTTTCCCCCGGTTAGAGAACCGCAACTTATAAAAGGATAAACGCCTTATTTACAATTAGTTTACTTACAGCAGGCAGTGCAGTGGTTGTGATGTGAGTCAATACGCAACCTGTTAATACACCCTAGAGACTGTCAGTACGTTAGCAAGTATGCGATTCCAATCCTACTTAAACACAAGCTACATATCTACTAAAAGCGAATTGGTGCTTGAAATAACTAATTGTAAGATCAAAGGATCATCATTGAACATTTTGTGTGTTCTCAGAAACGTGAATATTATTTCTGGAACAATGTTGTAATAACTATAAATCAGAATGTGGCAGAATAAATCGTAATTCCTTACTTCATAATTAAGTGAACAGAAAAAATTAAATCTCTGATGCAAAGGTTCTCTCTCTAGAAAGAATAAAAAAATACCATAAAAGTTCGAATATTTGAAAAGAGCCACTCTTAGATACATTGGATTCTCATTTAGAGATTTTGCCCTTCCCGATATCGACTTCTGTATAAACAAAAATTAAGCCAATGGCCTACTGTGTAATCAATCTTGATGCACTGATATCTGTACGTAATGGTATTATTTTATGAAAACATAAAACACATACCTATATGCAACATACTTGATACTCTAATTACTTACATTGCAATTTAACTGCACTGCTGTAATTCTGCGACAAAATACAAATTGCCTGTAATGTAATTTGTAATTCTATCACAAGTAAATTACCAATTCATGATTTTCCAGTTGACATACCTGGATTGAATAAGTGGGTAATGGAATATACGCAAGAAAAGTTCGAGTGTTTTTTTTACCATCCAAAGTAGTGTAATTTTCTGTTAAAACGTCATCTACTATTCCATGAGGTCCAACTGCCGTTATACGCCAGCGATATGTATCGGAACCGTATGCCACATCAACAGTCTGTAATTCGTGCACCGTCTGAAAAATACAAACAATTAGTGACTAATATTATTAAACAATTTTCAAAATTACTGCTTGGTTATTCTCGCATAAACACGAGATAAATATTGCAAATTGATTTGGGTTGACTTGGGTTAATATAAAACAAGCTTTGTGATGACTTAGGGTAACTATACAGACAAGAATTTTAATATCTTGGAGTGACTTAATAAAGCATGTTTTGGGTGGACTTGAGGAAAAGTGAGACTAGTTCTGTGATGCCTCAAGACAAGTTTTGTAATACATTGAGTAACTGGAAGCAAGAAGTGGTGGCTTGGGGCAGTTTGAAATTTGTTTTGGAGTGACTTGAAACAAGTTTTGGAGTGACATGAAACAAGTTTTGGGGTGCCTTGAAACAAGTTTTGGGGTGCCTTGAAACAAGTTTTGGGGTGCCTTGAAACAAGTTTTGAGGTGCCTTGAAACAAGTTTTGGGGTGACTTGAAACAAGTTTTGGGGTGACTTGAAACAAGTTTAGGGGTTAGCTAAAGCAGGTTTTGGGTGCCTTGAAAAAAGTTTTGGGATTACCTAAAGCAAGTTTGGGGGTGTCCTGAAACAAGTTTTGGGATTACCTAAAGCAAGTTTGGGGGTGTCCTGAAACAAGTTTTGGGATTACCTAAAGCAAGTTTGGGGG
>JAQFYB010004576.1:0-15950 GCA_034694085.1 Pogonognathellus longicornis
GTAATCCAGTTATATATAGAGATGCATCTTTACATCTAACTATGTCTACACGACCGATCAGTGTCAAATGTATGATGTCCACTTTTTTGTGCAACGCGTTACATGCTGTATAAGTACAGGAGTGTAATTGTGGGAAGTATGCAATGTAGGGATAACAGTTACACAGTTGGTATAAGCACAAATGCCTTTAATATCTATCAGATAAGATTTTAGATTGTATAGATACTCAAGATACCTTAATTAAGTAGCATTTTATTATGTATGCATTAGTACACTACACTCATAACCTTAGTTGATTCCTCCTCTCGTCAATCACATTGCTGATTACGTTCAAATGCTTGTTGTTCCTCCGCCTGCAAGGTGATGTCCGTCTGTATAAGAAGTCGCAAACACAACCTGTGACAAACTGGTTAGGAGACTCAAGGTTCCTTACTCTGAGACTGTGATGATGATAAAAAAATTCACATACAATATAGTAGCTATTTAATTATTTACACTGTATGTGGAATGTTGTTTGTATTCATGATAATAATAATTGTTAAAATCCTTCACGATTTGTATTGAGACTATCATTCTTTTTTTATAATACGTGCAATCATTGTGGATCAGACGTGGATATCATATTCCTGAATAAAGTTATGTGTTATCAGTTATTCTACTATCGGACATTTGTAATCTGAAGTGTAATCATCCAGTATAACATGTGTATAATCAAAGTTCAAACCAAAATTATATAATATCATTTCTTTTCAGTGCATTATTCAATCAGCTCATTCACAATTTTTCTTCACTTAAAATTACAGATACGACTTATTTTAAGTAATTACATGCTGAAATTCTCATAACTCAGTTATATCGAAGGATTTGTTATATCTGTTTTGTAACAGTGATAAATATTTTAACTAAATGTTTCAATTGCGTTCTACGAAATCAACCTGTGATATCTATCGATTAAAAAGCAATGATGAGACTATCATTGCACAACAAAAAGTAAGTCAATTGATCAAACCACAGTTTAATTTACATTGAGCTAATATCTTTGTAGTTTTTTAGCTGACACCTGAATGGATTTTTGACTCATACATTTATAAAAGTATTGTCTGTACCTATAGTTTGTATAGTTTAATGTATTCCTCAGTATGCAGTATGAGGAAACTTTGCATTTTACAATGTTAACATTTTATGAGTAAAATTGAGAACCAAAAACATTAACTAACTAACAAAATTAATAACCATTCTTCAGAAATTACAACACCATTTCTGGTGACAATGAAGACTTACTGCAGGATGAAGATAAAGGAGTTCAAAGTTGTACTCGTATGATATACTTAAGCCATACATTGTCATCTTGGGGTGACCGGATGTGGTCATTTGCTGTTGGATTGTATCTTGTGATTCTATTTCCCGAGTCTCTGAAAGTATGAATCATTTTCAATGTTCCCATTCTTGCAAAATTTTGCAAGTAAATTGTAAAATTGATTTAAATTAACGATAACTGTGTCATCTATATGAAAGTAGCTTACAGCGATCTATGGGTTCGTCCAGTGTCTTTCTATTATTGTGCTTGGGGCATTTATCGGAAAATGGATAGATGAGACTTCTCGTATAAAAGGTATGTATGTATATAACACTTAGATAGGTACTTAAATATAACTCGCAAATACACACAGAAATTCACAAATTTATTTATTGTAATAGTATACCTAGAATAACATAAAGGCATAAAGTAAGTAACCTAGTGGTCCTTGACTAAAGTTCAGCGACTGAACACAGAGTGATGCATTATAGCTAATTGCTTTATCTGAGATACTCATTCATAACGTAAGCGAATTAGTTCTGAAACTGGGAATTTGTGTCTGCAGCTGCACGCGTCTCTCTGCTCATTCAGAATGTGTCTGTCATCATGGGAGCAATTTCCTTAGCACTCACTCTCTACTTTTCCCAAGAGATAAAATCATTATGGAACGGATATTTGGAAACACTCATATTTTCTACTATCGTTCTTCTCGCTGTCATTGCAGAGCTTGGTTCTGTAGCGAATAAAATTGCCCTGGAAAAAGATTGGATTGTTGTTTTGTCCAGAGGAGATGAGAGAAAGCTAACCGGTAAGTCGGAAGCAATGAAGCAAAGCCAAATGCATGATGTAATAGCAATAATAATTATTTATTACAGCTATTCTGTGTATAGCTGCTGATATAACACATTTATAATTGTAATGCGTATACTTGTATAGCAAAGAATATTATTTTATTGTATTTGTGCAAAATTGGATTATAACTCACAAACAAGAAAACGTGTTCATTTGTAGAACTTAATGCTGTGATGAGGACTATTGACTTGACTACTATGATTCTGGTTCCGATTTTCGTCGGACAAATCATAACGTATGTCTCTCAAATAAGCGGGGCAGGAGTTATTGCTGGTTGGAACATGGCATCTGTTGTAATAGAGTATTTGCTACTATCCAAGATTTACCAACGTGTTCCTGAATTAGGAGAAAAGAAGGAGATGGATAAACAGTCGGGAGATTTCGGGGAAACAGAAGCTACACATAAGAACGTTGGTTGTGCAACTCACACTCATTCAAATCTCTTTACTCAAGACAGTTCCAGTTCTTCTTCTAGGGGAGGCTTAGCAAAGAGAGGAGATGGATTACGGCTCAAGAAGAAAATGATGGAAGCAGTGAAAGGATGGCAATGCTATTTTGCACATCCCATAAGGGATGCTGGACTCGGCTTAGCCATGTTGTATATGACAGTATTAGGATTTGATAGCATTACCACAGGTAACTGTATGTAACACATGCATGTTGTAAATGTAAACCATCTATCTGTCTAAAATTTCTCAAAGTATGCCAGTTAGGTAAAGTAATATAAGCATAAAAAAGTCTGTCCACTTTTCCATAATATTACACGTTCAGTTTGAGTTTGATGTTCGTGACTTCTTTGAAGGATTTGCATACACTCAAGGAGTCGACGAGAGTTTGCTAGGAATCATCACCGCCGTTGGTGCAGTATTCGGAATTCTCGGAAGTATATCCTTTCCGTGGTTGAGAAGAACCTTTGGAAAAAACGCGACAGGCAATATTGGTTTTGGCTCAGAAACTCTTTGCCTGCTTCTTTGTATAGTGTCTGTATTTGCTCAGGGATCTCCTTTCAAACCTGAAGCTATTTTAGACCCTTTCAATATTAATTCGAACTCTACAACCTCCAATATACAACCAACGCAGATATCCAATATGTCACTCAAGCAGTTGTGGAATGAGCACACTACAGTCTTTTACCTTATGGGAGGAATCATCCTTGCTCGCTACGGTGCATTTATTCATGAATCCTGTTTTTACACTATTTATGTTGTATGTACACTTAAGTGCAGGATTAAAAAAACTCTAATATATTTTTTACAATTTGCTTTTCTCCAGGTTTGTGGGTTGCGGATTTAAGCGTGATGCAAATATTTCAAGAAAACGTACAAGAAGATCAACGTGGTGTTCTAAATGGAGTCCAAGGATCCTTGAATCAGCTTATGAATCTTATTAAATTTTTTCTAGTCATAATCTTTCCTGCTGTCGAAACATTCGGCTATCTCATTTTTCTGTCGTGGATATTTGTCACGCTGGGGTTAGTGTTTATTCAAAATGAAACCTTTAAAGCGGATGTCTCAACCATAAAGCACACATTATGATAACGATGTTTATTGAGCTCAATGTGTAATATTTTTACTCGTTTTGCTCTAGATGGATCTTTTACGCAGTTTACGTCATTCGATGGAAACGAATCGACATTTCTATAGATAAGGCTCTTGAAGGAGTCACAAAGGACAACATATAAAACCCTTCCATAACAAATATTAAGAAAAACACTGCCATTAGCTCAATGTGCCATTACCATTACATTAAGCAAGTTATTTTGCAAATAAAATTATCATTAAAAGCATACACCAACCTCCATTTAACCATTTAAACTTCAAATCGTTCTCAAAGACTCTAAGATAAAAACATGACACATACACTTTTAGTGGTTTTATTCTTTTATTACTTTTTATTAGGTATAAATCCTAGGTTTGCATTGTTATGCTCTTTATTGTAAACTAATAATAAATATCGGAATAATAACCACAATAACAGAAACCTAAATAAACTTTTCACAAGCCAATGTCAAAGCTACTGTAATGTAAGTATATTATATGGTGGTACATTACTTTACTCATGCAACCAAATGAAATGAAATAGTCGCTACCATATAATGTAAATATGTCAGCCTCTGTTATCAATCTGCTGGTTAAATAAAGGCAAGATACAATATTTGTAACAAAACAAAGAAATGTAATATACAATTAGTCACTTAAAGATAAAGATGTTTATTGTTTATTTAAGATTTAAAAGTTTCCCTTCATTGCAGATAATTCCGTTTTAATGCATGAAGTTTTTCCTGAATTGCATCATAAAATATGGTAATCAGCCATGAGAGCCATGATAAGGACAGTTTTTTGGCATATTGGTAACTCTACGCAATACAGAGAACTCCATGAATATTTCGTGTTCGTGGATATACATTTAGACACTACACCATTTTGCATTTTATACATGGAAGAAGAATTAGGACTCCAGACTTAGCGTCTATACAGCTTAAACAAATTTTTTGTTGATTGCACTGTAATTGTTGTATCACATCACGAGTTTAGTATAATTTACATTCCAATACCACTACATACACAAGCAAAACCGCAGCCACCTTGCCGCAGGAAACAGCTTATTTATACGTTTCTTTCTGCTAAATACTTATGGAAAATATTATAAAGCTCTATAGAATTTAAATAATTTACACCTCATTTGTATGTCTAAACGGTACTTACTGTAAAACTACGCGGTGGAAGTAAATGTTAAAACTATTATTGGCAGGTAACATTGTACTAGCTCTCCTACAACCTATGAAAGATTTGTATGAATGCAACCAATATGAAAGTATGCATAAACAATTATAGGTACATTAGAGGCTGTATTTAGGGTGGCAAAGGGAGCAATTGACCACCCCCAAATAAAAAAAAAGAAATTATTTTACCCAAAACGTGCAAAAAATAACAAAACACTACGCGAGAATTTGATGCATTTTAGGTTGATGTCAGCCTGAAATAGCTCAAATTTTTTGCGCTATGCGCGATAATGGACACTTTTTTGCACTATGTTGGTATTTTGCCATTCCCGAAATGGAATCCTAAATACGGCATTGATGTCAATAGCATTTAGTGTACAGATGTTCATGCATTGCATCGTTAAACATATATCTAGGTATGTACTTGAGAGAGTATGAATAAATTACTCTAGACATAATTAACGACAACGCGTCATTTCCCATTAGCACAGGAGGGATTATAGGAGATTGAGACAGTTCCCCAAACAGGTAAGTAAATAAGGATAACTATGTAAGCATAAACCATTTTCTGTTCTGAAACCCCCTACATACTAATAGATCTCAATAATGCAGCAGAATAACAGAATAGGTATATTATCATAATTAAACCGAGCCTTGAAACATTTATGCTGTAAATGTGAGTCACACTCACAAAATCTACATCATCTTCGTATGCATATGTCTGTGTACCACTAAACTGCAAAGTTGCGTTGTGGGATAAACAGTCAAAATCAGACTTTTTTATTTCCAGTCACGATTCTCACCCATACATTCTCATACAAACATACTGTAGTCATATTAAAGTTTGAAAATTAATTAACTATATTATTTTATCAGATTGACAACACACTCAACACTTTTACATTTCAACATTTATAATGGTGGTTATTTTTATCTTTTGATTTATAGTGTTTTAGGTACTGATCTATTTCATTATTAATTGGAATCAGGTTTTTCATTTATTTTTTCTGTTTGTTGCTATTTAAGTGGTCCATGTCCGGATTCAATCCAATCGTCTGTATGAGCGTAATACTTACACTAATTGTAAGTGTAAGTACAGATGGACTTGACGACTACAACGAACGATGCACAATTGCAGAAGGGGCAGGAGTTACAGTAGATTCTTGTGATGGTTCAAAACATTTGACGTGTAGAAACGAGCATTGCGAATGTACCGATATGGTAAATCAGGTATGGACTTTTCGTTTTGAGTCCGACAAGCGGCACAGAAGAGGAATCGGGAAGAAAGTCGCAATTGGAGCAGGAGGTGCATTCGTGGGATATGAAGTAGCTAAAGCCACATCAGGAGGACATTCAGGAGGCTCTTCGAGTTCGAGCCAGGGAAGCAGTTCTTCGAAAAAAAAGAAAATGTCTTGCTATGGGCGTGTGGGAGCTCCGTGTGCACTGAACTATAATAACGTGGTGACAAATTCCAATTCTAGCAGTACAACTACAACTACTACAACTCATGATGGTTTAACTACGCCAAATCATGAAGAAATTAATGCTACTTCTACAACAACATCAGCTCCGATGGTAGTTGACCTTCATAAACTTGCTGTGTGTGTTCAGTATGCAGTCTGTAAACCTCAAAGTATTGGCGGAGATAATACAACACACATAAGAAGAATGTCGAGTGATCCTAGAGTTGGCATGTGCATGTGTGATACAGGATATTCTAAAACTAGTACAGATATTTGCGAAAAATCCTCGCAGGAATCTCTAATGTCTTCTATGTCTTTAATAACCATCTTATTTACCTTCCTAACTATTTCATATTAGTAGTCCAAAGAAAATTAAATGTTGGATCCGTAATGGATCCATCTTATAAATTGACAAAAATGAATACAATGCTCTTAAAACTATTATTCATTTATACACACAATCTATGTACCTATGTATGTAAAAATCCTGGTGTAATTAATCAAAGTGTGTAATGCTAATAAAAAATTATTACAAATACAAATAATAATGCTGTAAGTTTAACAAGTTAGGTTATTTTCATTTGCCCGCAGTACTCGTTTCATCATAGGACAATTCTGGAGGTTTTTGCCAGAGAGCACAGCGGTAGTAACAGCAAGACCAACTCTGTTTGTAAAAGTTGATAAATTCCTGCCGGAATCTTGCACCAAACATACAATACAAGAGCAAATTTGCAGCAGAATTGAATGTTAGTAAAAAGTTTCCTATTTTGTCCCACACTGATTTGGATTCTTGCTTTTTGACCAACTCAACGACATCGGTGACGAAGTAGACGGAACTGCACAGTAGAAATAGGACAACAACAGATATCAACATCATCGCAAACGATTTATCTTTTCTTTGGACTGAAGAAAGACTTTCTTTCCTTCTTTGAGCTTGCTGGAGCTAAACCAAAAATAAATAAAATAAATAATCTTGCATACATATAGGAAAGTAATGCTAAATGTGTTAAAATTTTTAAAGCCAAAAATATACCAAGAATGCATGCGAAGCACTTACTGAGCGCCAAATAGCCAAGTTAAGATATGAGAGGACGAAGAGGGGTATGAAGTTCATGACAAACAGATACACGATTTTGTACGGTGTTCTATAATTTCTGTTTTTTCTAAAAGCAGTGGCTTTCATTTCATATGTTGCAGTATGTGATTGCTCGTCAAACATAGGAACTGTTTCAAACTCCCACCAACGTGTAATAGTGAATGCAATTGAAAATACCAGCACTCCTATAGACAAGTAAACGCATTTTCTGATTGTCCAGTGACCTCGGGATTTTAAAGGCCAACAAACCACAAGATATCTGTCGATGGCCACGGCGATGGTGAAATACGTGGATCCAGTGTGAGCTATATTGACAAAAAGATGCATTACTTAAAACTGCAGTTTCCATGAATTTATTTATCTCTAAACAAAACTAAATTAAAAGAAAATGTAGTTACTTACAAAGACATGTTAGAGCTCTGAGATATGGCCCGACAAATGGATAAAATACACCAGTGTATGCATGGAAAGTATCGAAGTAAGTAAACAATGACTGAAATCCATATCGCAGTAATTTTGTTACAAGGAAAACAATGTCACTAAAGATGAGACAGAGAGTGATATAACTGTATGTAGAATGCATACGTGGTCGTATTAACACAAGAACGCTTAACACATTTGCAACAAGACCAAAAAGTGAAAGAATAAGAATTAGGAAACCAAGGGGAAAAAATTCCACCTTTGTTGTGACATGAGGCTCCGGTCTTGTAGCATTACTACTGTTTTGTAGTATGCGTAATACTTGTGTCGTTTCGGACACATAATGAACCACTTGTGATATATTAGGTGAATGGCGATTCCACATTTAGAATCAATAGTTAGATTTACTTGTTATGTGCCACAATATTCGTGACTGCAATATGTATGTACTACTGTGAAAGGAAATAAATTGAAACTATTAAAAACTGTATCTTTCCTGGATGATGTCCCGTAGAACACTGGCTACTAAAGTACCTTGGACTTTAGTCCATACTAGACATCAATAAATACTGATGCTGTTATGTTGGTGTCATTCTTGTAAAAATGATTTCTGACTTAGTTTAGTGGTTAACCAAATGTTACAGAATTACGTGATTCCATATATTTTTAGAGACTAACTCAGTTTTCTATAAACTACATACCTAGTAGTTTAGCGAAGACTTCTTGAGTAGTGTACTTACAGCGTAACAACGTGTAGAGTTTGAGTCTTCGCTAAACCAGTCTGTAAGCTACAGACCTAGTAACAAAGTCAAAGAGCTATCAGTTTACTATTTACCAAGTATTGATATTAATGATTCACTATAAAAATTGGTCACTCTTTGTTACTTTTGTTAGTGTTATAATGCGAATGCGAGTTTACCCACGTAGAATTGTAAAAATATATAAAACGATAAAAGTATACTGTAACCTATATACATGTAATTACGTAAATGCATTTTTCGAATAACACTTGCGTGCGAATCAACAATTTTATTTGTTTTCACTTTTATTGCTCACAAATACATTGCCCAACTCACCGGAAGAGGATGAGGATGAACATGTAAAACGAATAACTTTATTTTGCATAATATAGTTATCTAATAGACATGCAATCTCTTCTGTAGTTCCGATACACACGAATAATAGACAATATACTTAATATCATATCATCAAGAATGCTTTCTACACAAACACATTAGAATGATTATACTTACACTTTTATACAGAACAGAAAAATAACTGTAGGAAATAGTGATACAATTAATAAATTGGCCAATACAAATTAGTCTAATAATTACCGGCAGGATAATCCATTCCATCATTTGCAAGTAATGGGGCATTATTAGCATTAGTGTAGGAAACTTGTGCACAAGAATAAGCTTCGCTGCTAGTTTGTTTCAGTTTGTGAATACTGTGTATTGCAAAAATGGACACACCAGCTAAGATAAAAATTAAGGCATAACAGAAAAAGAATTTGACACCATTATTGTCACCACTGCCATTGTTGGCACTATTGGAAATTAATTTGCTGCTCGTAGTTGTAGGCGTCAAATATTTCTTAGAGGCAGACTGAATGACTACACCAGTGGGACGGAAAGTCATATCTTGGGGTTTGTAAGTGTCGATATGGTAAAGACGTTTTTCATTGATCCAATGCATTGGCACAGTGTGCTGAATACTTACATCTCCGGTCTGAGTGGCTGCAACACACGTAGTTACTTTGATAAGAGCCGACGGTGAATGTATAACACAATCGCAAGGAAGTTCTATCTCTACTGCACCAACAGGGACTGAATTTATATTCATATCTGCTCTTCCGGGGCATTTGACTGCAGTGGCTGATGTTGTTGATGATGGCGAACGAGGATGCATTGTTAAAGAAAAACTATTTGAATCGATTTTCCTTGCAATTGGATTGTACTGCCACGGAGATATTTCCACACAGTGCATTTCACAATAGCGAACAATTCCGGTGAAATATTTGGTTATAACGGAGGTGGCACAAGAATCCACTTTTGGACCATTTAACCATCCGGGGCTTTGACACAGTCCCTTTCCGTCGCAATCTGTTTCATATGCAATTGACTGTGCTTCGTCAAACAGAACGTAATTGTTGCTTTTGCGAATTTCACATACAAATGAGGTGTTATCAGCTTCATCGTGATGGGTGAATGGAGATGTGGTAAGTTGGTAGAGACTGTAGCCCGAGCTGGAACTGCTTAAAGTTTGAAGTGGAACTAATGTTCTTACCACGAATGTGTTTTTGTCAGTAAATGTGCAGTCTGTCAAAGGCAAGGAGTAATACAAAGGTAGATCTCGATGGTGTAACACAGGGACGTATCTCTTGCTGACTTTATCGAATATTTCGCTCAGACTACTGGAAAAAGGGGTTTTTTCTATTAGGGTTGATGGGAAACGTCCAGCTTTGCAGTCTATGACAGCCATTTTCCATCTATTGCTTTCAATGTAGTAATTGAGGTAGGTAATACTGTTTAAAGCCAAAATAGAGTTACTCCATAAGGCGGAGTCAATACGACCTTCGGCATCATTGATTTGCACCCAGAACTCCCGGTAGAATCCTTGTCTCATTTCTCGGTAGATTCCAGAAATATTAGATACATAATTTTGAACTGGCATTCCAACACTTGCTTTAACAGGACATCGCAAAATGTTTCTCATGTACTCTTCTATTTTCTCTTTAGTGAAGAAAAGCTTGCCACTAAAATGGGGGGATATTTTATCACAGTCGAATTCAATCGTAGAATCAAAACCGTTCTCGTTACCATCGAAAATGCTCCCCAAAGGTTGTTGGTTCTCCAGGTAGGAATCAAATCTGTTCTGAGCATCCGGCAGATAATGTAATACGGGACATGTCGAGCTTTTTGAAAAAGTTGAATTTGTACAATTTTGACTTCTAGGAATTTGAAATTCAGATCTACTCCACTCTGGTACATCTATTTCGTAGATAATAGGAGCTACCGTGTCATAAACCAAACCACCTTCCACTTTGCTGGCATAAATACCTTGAACGATTCTTTTAGGATAACTGCTCCCCCCTGAATCTCCGACGGCGTAAGACAGCACAGCCAAAGATATCCAATATCTCAGTAAACCTGAAAATTAAATTATCTCATTTAATGCATTACAATTCTAGGAGAATTTACCTATTGATTGAAGGAAAGATAAAAATTAATTCTAACTATTAATTTTACAATTGTACATTAAACACTTACACTTCATGGTAATTCAGTTAAATTTTCTTGCAAAAATCAGAAGAACAGTTACAATTATCAGGAACTTGGAAGTCTTAGAACAGCTATTGAAGAATGAACATACTCTCATACACCATGCTGGGGCTATAAATTATCTTTCTTTATATACATTTGCAATGGCCCATCTTCACCATTTTGACATTTTTCCTTTCCTTCATCCTTTACAGAGCGGAAATACATATAGCCATACATAGATATGATAAGTATTGTCGAGTCAGTGTACAAAGTCCTAGGGAAGGAGAAAAACATCTTCGATGTGTCATTTATTGTATTTAGATTTGTTATGTAAGTCTTATTGCACCATTAAGTGTTCATACCTACTTTAATAAATTACTTAAAGAGTAGCCATTGCTTGCTTAGGTATATAGTTCACATAAACTACCCAAAACGCTGTTGGTGGTACTTGGTAACACATTGGCAGTTGCAAAATGTTCAGTCCGTCCGAATCATTGAAGACTACAGATACAACAGTAATCTTCCTTTCTTTAACTCGCGTCAATTCCAAGAATTTTTCGTTGAGGGCTTAATGTAAGTACAAAGTATTTACACGTAAGCATTAAGGCATTAACTGTTTCCAATATCTCATTTTTTTGATAATCCAGCGAAAAGTTTTCAATGACAGCCTTTAGAGGAGTCTTCTTATTTGTAATTATCTCCAAATTATCTCCAGTTGATGCTAGTAGAATCTTGCTTGTTTAATGTATACCAATTACTAACTTCCAATGAAATACTAATATTTATTCATTCACACAAGGACACAAAGCTGTACAAATACTAGTATCTGTAAAGTATGTATGCTGTGATTCACAACAACATGTTATTGCTTGATGCACTTATATATAGAGTTTCAGTCAAAGTAGCTAACAATAGTTTATAGCTTCTAATCTTATGTGATGAGATGAGACAGTTTACGAGACGGGAACAGGCTCAAATCGCTCTCTGTGTTTCAATAAGAAACGAATGAAGACAGATTGAACGTGGGGATGCTAGAGTGTGTTAAAGTAGCATTTCAGAACCCTCACATTGAAAACAAGATGTAAGAACTGTACAACTGTACAACTTAGAAAAAGTACAATTTAGAAACTAGTACACATGCAATGCATGCTATGTAGCTAACTAGGATTTATCAACATATTTATTTTAATGAATGAAATAACACTGCAGATAGTTTAGTATTTGTTGATTGTTACTTATAACGTACCCTACATAAAGATATGTTCTGTTTATATGCATGCATGTACTCGTAAATGTATGTTCAACATTCTATACAGATTGAGAATTGTACGTAGATACTTTCTTGACATAGTGTCCACATATATTCCATAGTAATGACGCATACCGCGTCTCATCTTATTAGAAGAATAAAAAGCGTATTGTACTTTACACTAATATTTAATCCCGTTCTGCACACCAGGATGGCCTTGGTTGGTATTCACAAAATATTATGGTTAACAATAACGGGATTCCTTCCAAAATTGAATACAGGATATTTGATCGATAGAATTAATTCTAAACCTTACGAATTGAAATTGTTAGATTTCGTGTAAATGTGTGACTGAACGATTTGCTGAATGCTATTGTCAGAAGTATTTGTGAATGTAATGCAAATATTTATGATCCATATTAATACAAGGCATAGTTAAGACGCTAATATTTCTTAGTAAATGGACAAGGATCGAATTATCGAATGGAAACAGAGAAGTAACTTTGTAGTTGCATTTAATGAAGTTATAAACGATACCCTTACCACTTGCTAATTGAATTTAGAAAGCTAGGATATCCAAATTTTTATACTGTAATAGGGCTATTACAATTGCTGCGTTACGTGATGGTGTACTATATAATGGTCAGAATAGTGCCTTAATGAGTTTAATAATGTTTCGCATTCACATAATAATTGCATTTTGGTAAGTATTACCCAAACAGTGCGTATTATACCTAAATCAAGTACATTGCCCACATTTTTCTACTACCCATGTTTAATTGCACATGAATGGATGAAAAATGCCAGTGGAAAGCTGTAAAATGATTTACAACTACCAATAATAAACAAGCTTAATTACCTCCACAAACCAAAGTTGAACGAATAATTTATCATGCATCCAAAAGCACAATACATAATGCTAAGCTGATATGCAATTAAGGAAAACGTATTATGCGTGCGTTACTAAAAATACAGTAAAAATAACCTTTAGGCGAAAACCAAGCAATAATTAATTTCAATTCTTTCAACTGATTTGCCAAGTACCTACTGCCATTTTAATGACTTTACTCAAACCAAGTGGTCCGTAATATCGATATTACTATTATTGCAAAAATGATATAAAACCTAAAATCCATAAGTAGATAATCTGGATTATAAGACTAGAAAATCCAGATTATCTAATTAGGAATTTCTGAACGAACTTTCCGAACCAATTTAAAAGGAAGATAAGTTGAAAAAGTTATGCAATTCCACAATACAAAATAATGTCATATTTAATACACACATAAAACGTCACGTATATTCTTCATGAAAATTCCAAAACTAATTCACTACAAATATTTAGATTATTCCATCGTCTGTCCTATACATACAGATATATACAGTCCTCTTTGTAATTAAGATGTAATTTATGGCTTTCCTAAATACAAACTATAATATGATATAAAAACCCTGTTCAAAACGTGATGGTTCATATTGTTCACAATAAAGGCACAATCACAATTGAGTTTTTTCATTAGCATTCGCATAAAACATTGTATTAGACATACATTATTTATTGATATTACCAAGGTTGGTATTTTTTGGTATTACCAAACAAAACTTGCCTACATGCATGCAATGCTCAAACTGTTCTAAACTGCTCATATTAAAATTTAATTATTTGTATCTATGTATTGTATACACATACCTAGGTATATTATGTAAAAATAGATTTAATGAGAATCTAATTCACTGAGAACGTTCGAATATCGAAAAACAAAATAATGAGCCAATGTTGACCTATTAAAGAGCTCCACACACAAGCACGTATGTAGTATCTCCCAACTAGCTAGATTTCTTGGTACCTATCTCCTTTTCTTACCTTCATATTGCATTAAAAAAATCTTAAACCAGGCAGCAATTAATTTTAGTGTTTTCATTCAACGAAGAACTGGGTATTCAATTTATATAGTGCCTATAGCTTTTGCATATTGTATGAATTATGCACACCATCATTTTATACAAATAGCAATTACCATGATGTGCTTCACTCCTAAGTACATCATGGTTGCCACAAAGATTACAATAACATAAAAATCATACCATCAAGAGTATGTATGATGGTAGATACCAACTTTGCTGCATAGTGCATTGTACATTTAATTATGCATTTCAATATGCAAAATACTCACAGATATACATACAGTAGGTGCACAGTCAATAAAAATATGGATTTGGTAAATGGTAATTTACACTGAGAATGAATGTTGAAATTTGTCCTGGAATGATTCAGGAAAACGATAAAAATATGAAGTTAATATGCCTAGGTACTACTATACAGTAAATTGTCTTATGTATAATTTTCGTCATAACTCATAAGTATGAAAAAATACTATAAATTTTTTATTAACCAAGATTACATACCACATCAATATTATTCTAATGATCTTCAATGACACATACGTTCATAACTGTTGCAAGATGTTATTGATGGCTTGAGGCAGATATTTCACCAAAATTTCCTCAAACCAAACAATAATAAAAAATTCATTGTCATATTTACTCAGTAACGCAAGAGACACTACTCAGCAACTTTCTTGGGTTGCACACGGACCACGGATGCATGATTCGAAACCATACATTTGGAAAAATAAGGCAACCATAAGAAAGCTTTGCTTGCTATCATTTTCACTGTCATTGGTCCTTTATAAATTGAAATATTTGCCATACCTACTTAACTTATATTTGCGGTTGAAGAAGGTGAGATTAAATTATATGAATGTAATGCCCTTGTGTAGACAGTAGAACATTAAGATGTGTTGATTTTTATTGTGCCTACAAGACATAAGTACAAATAAAAAAATAACCTTCCTTTCAATAAGGGAATACATCCTCTTGATTTCTGTCTGGCTTATCAAATAATAATTCATCTCCGGTTCTTTTGTACTATGATGAAATATCAGATGAAATTACAAATATTCTTGTTTCCAGTACTCTTTCCAGTACAGATTTAATCTGCTATATAGGGTGGAATTGAAGAATTAACAAAAATAATCTGACATTAATTAAAGCACTTTAAAATCTCTGTAAATCTTATGACTTGATCTGATGGGACGGGAATTCACCCTCACACGGAATCATGTATTGTGTAACCTTCTTTAGAGCTTATAGGCATTTTATGATTAATTCTACTTGAAGTGGACGATGAACTATTGTTGTACTTGTATCACTGGCAAGCTCATTCAAAATTCAAGTATACCTATATTCATAGCACGCATAAAATTCAAGATTACCGTCAGGGTTATCAATGGTAGGTATAGTATATACCTAGATAATTATCTATTGCATCATTCATTACTTTTGGTACCCACACTAGAGAGTATTACAAATTGTACGTATTATATGAATCTGGAATCCATTTGCGCCTAGTTTTTAAAAGAGATACCGAATCTCTAATTTAAGAGTTCGAATTTTATAATTCATATTATATCAGGCCTTGGAAATTCTGGAGAAACCCACAATTTCGTTTTAGACCTCACGAGGTCTTATAGAGCCTATATGTCTGTCCGTCTGTCCGTCTGTCTGTCAACACGATAACTCGAG
>JAQFYB010004577.1:0-15949 GCA_034694085.1 Pogonognathellus longicornis
AAGCTACGCCGCGCGTAGCTACGACGATGGAATTGCTGCGTAAATCCTACGTACAAGCTACTTGTGCTGGCTGGGTTAATACAAGACAGGAAATATAGGATCGGGTTAAAAATCTGGGAGGTATAATTTTTTGTCTACATACAATGATTTATGCAAACGCATTTTAAATTTAACCTAATGTAACATACTGTTAAAAATTTGCTTCAAATATTCGATTGTTTTAGAGTGTTACTGGAGTTCTAAAGCCTTATGAGGCCACTCAGAACTATAATCCCTCAACTTTCCAGCTGTTCCAGGAACCAGGAGTTGTTGCGGTCTACTTGGGAGGCTTGCATCACATCATTCACGGCCTTGAGATGAATTTTGAAAGCGAATAATTACTAGGACAGGTTAAGTTGCTTGATATTGCAATTAAAAATTAAAAATCATCATTTAATAGATAAAGTAATTTATAAATTGTCAAGTAATTCAATTACATATTCACCTTCAATCTTTAAATTACAACCGTAATTTAATTACACTATAATTCTACTACAAATTAAATTACATGTAAGGACATCGGACAGTTTACATGGCCGTGTGGCCTTCTACGAATCTTTATAAAGTTATTATATGTTGTAGAGCTCGAACAGATTTGAAAAGTAAAGTATATTTTTGAAAGGTTAGTATAGTTTTTAATAATGAGATTCGATAATTAAGGACAAGTGAGTGAGATATTATTAAATCTCATTCTTAAAAACCACACTAACTTTTCAAAAATATACCCTACTTTTTAAATCTGTTCATTGCAGGAAAATGATAAAGGCACCCTTAAAATGAAATAAGCACCGATTAAACTTTGATTTATTCTAGCTCCGTAACCAGATCATATTTATAGAGTTTGTTCTCAGGACTTTTATGTTCTTTCAATCAAGTTCTACATACAACACAACATATAAAATATTGAAAAAAATCCGTAGAAAACACACGCCATTGACCTCCATGACCTTTTGATCGGCGAGGTTTGAAGCTACTATGTCACTTGTGACGCAAAAGCAAACAACATTATCCTGTGTCATTTTATTCCTCGACCCCTTCTTGGGGGTCAAATCGACAACAGTCCTAATACGTGTGTTTGAATGACCTTTTGACCGCTTGCAGGGACTAAGGTATATGACCTGGGGAATTTTGACCCTATACTCACCCGCCTTACTTGATTCGAGCTCTACAACCAAAATATTCCTGTAGTAATAGTAATTAAGGTAGTCTGGCATGAAACTTTTCTTAAATAATTTTTCGCATTTTCATTTGGATCTACATTAGATCCAACTTTTCATTGGCTATGAGTAATTGCTGATGAAAAGTTGGATCTAATTTAGATCCAAATGAAGAAATGATAAATTATTTAAAAAAAGCTCCGTGCCAGACTACCTTACTGTTACTATTGGAGATATCTTCCTCTACAACATAATAATTTTAGAAATTCGTAGAAGGCCACACGGCCATGTAAACGGTAGGATGTCGTTTGTAATTGAATTATACTATAGAGCTCAAAATTGCATGTAATTTACCCACCATGCTGATTAAATCTCATCTTTAAATTATACTAATGTCAGATTATTTATGTTTGTAAAATTAATTGTGAGACTCCATTTAATTCTCAACCTTCCACTACGGTGGCGCTTATGACATCAAAATTTCTTGTTTAAAGCAGTTTGCGATGTGTAGTTCTAATTTTTATATACTAATAGAATTGAAACTCCGATCGCTATACGGCTAACTGATTATGTATCTGGTATAGGTCCTACTTATAAAACTTAACAGTAAACTTAACAGTACAATCAACATAAATACACCATTGACGGATCTAGCACTAGGCTTTACAGGTCCGACCCCCCCCCCACCCTATGAAATCTGATTTTGCGCTACATATGAAAGCATTCCCAAATCGAGGATTTGTTGGTTTGAAAGAGCAAAAAGTCGAGAAAATTTTAGCGCTACGTGCGAATTTGATGCATTTCATGTCGATTATGACCAAAATTGATTCCAATTTTTCGCGCTTCATGCAATTAATGTTGCTTTTGACCACAATCGGCCAAAAGTTTTTGAGCTTCGCGCAAAATTGTTTAATATGTACCTCATATATGGATTTTGCCCACCCCAAAATCGATTTCTGGATACGGCTTGATTTGATGGGATTAATGATGTGAATGAAATACCCCCCCCCCCTTGAACATTCCTAGATCCGCCAATGAAATACACTATAATGTATGGAGTATGGACATATTAAGCTCATTTTAGAAATAGCTTCAGGCAGTAGAATGCTTTTCTCTGTAAAAGTTGGTTGAAACTTCATACAATAATTTTACACGATAAAATAAAATCGAACGTTACAAAACGAAAAAATGGATTAAATTTCATCCCATATTTAAAGAGAAAGGTATCCTGCTGGTCGAAGCTATTTTCAAAAATGAACTTTTGTCCATACCTTTAATTGGGAACGCGCTTATTTATATTGGTTGCACTTAAATGGATATTCAAAATTATGCATAATTTTCTAATAAAATAGCATACATTTCTAGTAAATAACTGCTCTTTCCGATAGTGGTCATAGCTTAATTGTTGGACCTCAAATTGGAAAGGCGAATCTGCTAAATTGCCTTGACTTCACTAATGATTGTAACTATTTACTCAACTTCCATTGTAATCAGATGTGTCACTTTTCCTACTAATGTCTTTCTTCAACATTTTGATTCATGATTTCAAGCTAAAATGTAAAAACTGTTACTTAAAAATCGAATGTTATTCATTGACGGATTAAAAGGAAGTTTCATTTAAAAATGGTTTCTAAAGGCGCTTTACTTTTTTCACTGACAGGACTATTCATCCTTTATCTTACAAGCTATTTCATTTAATTTAAAGGCTAATTAATAATAAGTCATGTAAAAACAAGCAAAATTTGCCGCATGGTACAGTACTTCAAATTAATGTACAAAATGCAGTTTGACAGTTTCAATTTATGTAAATATGTGAAGGTGAAGCGCCTACAGACTACTCAAAGCAAAAATAAAAAGGGACGCACGGAATACATTGCAATTTTATTGAACCAGAAAAGTCTCCAAATTTTAATATGTGATTGCTGCATGCCTCCTGACTTAGTTTGAGTAGGGAATGGTGACCCGGTGGAGCTTGGGTCACCCAGCTATTCAAGGTCAAAATTTCCATTTTAGCCACTTTTTTACATGTATTTGGATGTAAAATAGCCATTAGAACTCCATATATATGCAAATGGGGTATCAGAAGACTGCAAATGATATGTAAAATATTCCTAAAATGCTAAATTAACAATACCTCCCCATTTGAGGAATCACTCTTAAAATAACTTTCGAAATAAAAACGTCGTAAATACGAACTTAAAATGCATTATGTGAGTGCATTTTAAAAGAAAACTACTATAGCAATTAAAAATCACCACTTCCGGTTCAAAAATGGGGTATTGGTAAGGTTATCTATATCAGTAGTAAGTTTCACCAGGGAATCAGCCCACATTTTGATTATATGGAATCAGTAGTAGGTACATTACATGTCGTATCTAGTTTTGGCATTGTGCAAAATTAGGTCATAGTCATAATCAGAGGAGGGATATGTATCTAATATCAAATTCAAAAATATGGATGTAAATATGCGATATAAATGGAAAAATGTGTTCTATTATTTGGAAAATATGTTCCATCATTTGGAAAATACCTTCCATGCTTCGGGAAATATGTTCTATTATTTAGAAAATATGATCTATCAGAACAACTTCATACAAATATGGTGAAAAAGTCAAAAATATAAATCATTTAATGACTTCTAAAAACGTCAATTTTTATTCAACTTTACTGACATGAGAAAACTGTATGTCGACGACTGTCTTTCCGACTTCAAGAGAAGAAGTTGGAAAAACAGTTGTCGACAAACAGATAATCTTTGCAAAATGATATTCCTCAAAAAAATCAATGCAATAAACTAAATCTGAGAATTATCTTTTTCGAACTTCAATTTTTTGCGTTCCTCTTCCCTTTACCATTTGCACCCAAAATCCCCCATTGGGGGGTAAAATGAGATTTTCTCCAAATCGACTCCTATCGACAAAAACACTACTCAACCCGCCAGGTCATCCCAAACGTGTCCCAAGTCACCCCATAAGTGTCCCAAGTCACCCCAAAAGTGTCCCAAGTCACCCCAAAAGTGTCACAAGTCACCCCAAAAGTGTCTCAAGTCACACCATAATTAAAAAATAGTGCTTTGCTGTGGGTTTCGGGTGACTTTTGGGGTGACGTGAGACACTTTTGGGGTGACTTTGGGGTGACTTGGGACACTTTTTGGGTGACTTGGAACACTTCTGGGGTGACTTGGAACACTTTTGGGGTGACTTGGGTGATTTTGGGGGGACTTAGGACACGTTTGGGATGACTGGGGACACGTTCGGGATGACTGCGGACAGGTTGAGTAGTGTTTTTGTTGATAGGAGTCGATTTGGAGAAAGTCTCTTTAAACCCCCCAAGGTGGGGTTTTGGGTAAAAATGGTAAAAGGAAAAAATTTTTCTTTGGGGGTGGGTAGTCGTTTGGTAGGGTCATATATGGGGGTCATAATGGACACCCTTCGCTCGGAAATTTTTCCAAGTCTTGGCCCCCATTTGCTTCAGTCCAACCGACATTTTGATAGATCATATTATTATTTAGCATTCTTTTAGCGCCTTAAAATTCAATACATTATTTTATGACACAAAAAGTAAATTTCCTTTCTTTAATTTAAATGATTGGGTTCTTGTGCCTTTAAAATCAATAATTTTTTCAATCCGATTCGGTCATATGCAACTTGAGGATTTTTTTGAATGATTATTTTCTGTTTTTTTATAAAATGTAACAATTGAAAAAACGTATTATCAATCTATCGGCTAAAATAATAACAAAGTAACAATTAAGGGCATTCTGATTCGACGCTTTATGAACGCGTTTGTCTCATGTAGTAGAAGCAAACAAAAATAACCTACATGTTTAAGGAGACTTTGGGGGATGGCCGTTAATTTTGCCAGAAAAGCAATAAATAATCAAATATATTTCAGCCGGAAACATGTTAAGAAAAGGAAATCCCTGGATCTTAGCTTAGAGACTGTGGCCGTCCATTTTGATTATACAGTGTGTTACACAAAATGTCACCCTTTTTACAAATACCCATTTGTATCAAAATTAGGGGGGGGGATCATTCTGTTATTTTTTTTGTAAGATTACATTAGACACTAATTGTAATTGGTACCTATAGCAATTGCTTGAAAGTAATTGCCACGCCAATTGCTTGAAAGTAATTGCCACGCCAATTGCTTGAAAGTAATTGCCACGCCAATTGCTTGAAAGTAATTGCCACGCCAATTGCGAAAAAGTCTCGCTTTCAATTTTTTAACTGCCAAAATCTTTATTTATTGCTTTAGACCATAAGGAGTGGTGCTATGAGTTTGAAACTATGCTCAAATATTAGCTAAAATTAACTCTAAAGAACTTTCTCTCAAAATTTTAAATTTCGAATTTTAAGTGGGTAAAAAATAAATATTTGTTTTTTTTAAAAATTATTTTACCCACTTAAAATTCGAAAATTATAGTTTTGAGAGAACGATCTTTAAAATTAATTTCGGAGAATGTTTGATAATATTTTGAATATCATACAACTACTTGTTATGTTTTAGAGCAATAAATAAAGATTTTGCCAGTCAAAAATTTGAAAATGAGATTTTTCCGCAATTGGGGTGGTAGTTACTTTCAAGTTATTGCTGTACTAATTACAATTAAAGAATAATGCAGTCTTACATAAAAACCGTCATAAAAATGATGAAATAGTATCTAGTAGCACCTGGAGGGGACTCCTTTGATAGTTTTATTATATTCCTGTCTGGGGACATCATAAAACATTGACAGCACTATAACTATTGAAACCAGGGCCAAATAAAAGGGGTTTGTAAAACATGCATTTGCCACCCAACCCGAAATCGCAAAAATGGGTTAGATTATGCATAGGTTATAACGAGCAAATAATGACTAAATTCTTCGCTCTTTTTGCGATTTTAACCAAGATTCTTTCAAATGTTACGCGCTACACGATAATAGACACATGTAAAAGGTGTGTAGCAAATTTGTGAATTCCCTTCTCCCGGAATAGATTGTTGGATACGGGCTTGGCTGAAACATACACATAGTTGTTTTGGACATTTATTAGTAATATCAATACATTTATTGCTTCTACATTTAGATGTCATTAGTCATTAGCAGACACGGCCGTATCCAGTAATCGATTTCGGGGAGGGCAAAATATATTGTGGGGAGTGCAAAATGAACAAAAAAAGTGCTTATTTGGTTCTTTCAGGGCAAAATAACCTCTTTTTTGGGATTTCGGGGGAGGCAATTGCCCGTTTGCCCACCCCCTGAATACGGGCATGTTAGCAGACTCAGTGAAGTATTTAGGTAGGGATAAGGGGGCTGAAGCCTCACAAACACATTTACTAGATATTATACCAAGAGCACACAAATCCCACATTTTTTGCTCTAAGCTTATTTATTGCACTTTGCGTTTATTTGGCTTACATTCGTTCAAATTGTTTGCGCGATAGCAGCTCGGAACGTTTCTTCATTCTATTTTACCTAACTACTCACTAAATAATGTGACCTGAATCAAGGTTATATTTAGGGGCAATGGGGGCAATTCCGCATCCTGAAATTAGATAAAAGAGGGTATTTTGCCAAAAACGTGCAAACAATAGCAAAATTCTTTGGGGTACGTCCAAATTTGATGCATTTGAGTTTGGTTTCTGCCTAAAATAGCTTAAATTTTTCGCGCTATGCAGGATAATGGACATTTTTGGACTATGATATGTTGATATTTTGCCCCTCCCGAAATGGAATCCTAACTACGGCCTTGATCTGGATGCACCCCGGCAGTAGTACATATGATTTCTGAGCCATCCCTTAGTTCCATTGTTTGATTTCATAACGACAAATGAACGAGACTAAATATCAGTTGGCAGCCCAATCTTATAATATAGTTAGGTACCTATAATTGGAGTTTTAATTATAGACGATATTAGTATCGCTTTAAATAGTTGAAATTGACCGATTCGGTACGTAAAATAAATAGAGATGGCGTTTTAAAAGTAAACGGCCTACATAATAGAAATGAAAGCATAATTCTAAAGCAGCTCAGCCGATTTTCAAATCAAATACAATGATTCTTGGACTTGAAGATTAACCCTTTCTTTTTTTCAAGAAGGGATTATAATTGAGTATTATTGAGAATAATATACCTTTTTACTTTTGTCCTACTTGTTTTTAATAGAAATTCAACGTTAGTGTGATACCTTCTACATTCTACAGTCCATTATACTTGTACACATACCATATTGTATATATTGCACAGTTTGGCTATGTATTCATAAACTTCCTTTAGTAATAAAGGATTATTACATATTATATAGACTAATAATAAATGCCTTTATTAGGTTTTGTGTTTAGTTGGGATTTGTCATGCATTGAGGCAGGAACATGAAGTTGTACTTTGTATATAAATATTAATTTTGGAAGCCAGTTAACTTGGATGACCTCCTAATATTATTGTTCTAATCATGTCTTCAAAAGACGGCGTACAAACCCGTTTTCGAAAGGCTTGCAATAATATGTTTCTAGCATTTCCTCACGATGTGACAATTTTTGTTGGAGTGGACAAACAGAAAATATCTTGTCACAAGTTGATTTTGTCAATCGCATCGCCCGTCTTTGAAAAAATGTTTAGCTACAGATATAGCCACACCATTCGTAGAGACAACAACGGTCACTATGAAATACACGAGCCAGATTTAGATTACGTCGGCATGAAAAACCTCATCAGGGTAAGTAAATAGATATCGTATTTATTTATACATACAGGGTGTTGATTAAATAAGATTAACTTTCAATGTGGAATATCTCATGAACCAATAGGAACTCTGAAATGCGATTAATATCAATTGAAAGAGGATGAATCAACAATCATTTTCGTTTACGGGTTGTCTAACTTCGGTAATGTAATACGGTCGGAACAAGGCTTCATATAAAATGGTTCTCCACCATGTTAAAATGAAAGTCAATATTGCTTTGAACTGACATAGTTCATGTACCAGACCGAATTATGAACTGAAATTAATATCAATCGAAAAGGGAGACTTTAACGGTAATTTTCTTGTATGGGTTACTTAACTTTGGAAATTTTAAGTGGGTGAAATAATTGTCCAAGAAAAATGGGTCAAAGACAAGTTGCCTACTCAAAGCACAAAAGAAACAAAACATGAAATCGACCCATTTTTCTTGGGTAATTATTTCACCCACATAAACATTTCAAAGCTGGGCAAACCATAAATGAAAATGACCGTTAAAGTCTCCCCTTTCGATTGATATTAATCTCAATTCATAATTCGGTCCGATGCATGTACTATTACTGTAAATATTATTGTGAAGTGCTTTTTAACATGGTTGAGGACCATTTTATATGAAGCCTTGTTCCGACCGTATTACATTACCGAAGTTGGACACCTCATATACGAAAATGATTGTTAATTCACCCTCTTTAGATTGATATTAATCGCATTTCATAATACCTATTGGTTCACGAGATATTCCACTTTGAAAAGTTAGTCTTACTTAATTAACATCCTGTATATTTGATTTAATTTCACTTTAATATATCTACCTCATTTTCATTCTTTCTTTCATCATAAGCATATTTTTTAATGTGATCCTTAGTGCGCCTATACTGGCAATACTAAAGTTATGGAGAGAAATGTTCTTTCCACAATATTTGCAGCAGACAAATACGACATTTGTGATCTTTTCAAAAATTGTGCTGACCTTTTGAAAAAATGTCTGAACGTTGAGCGAAATGCTGTTCGAATTTACCAAGCTGCCAATGCATTGAATTTGATGGAATTGTGCAATGAAGCACGCTACTGTATTCGCGAGTATGTACCACTAAAAGACGCTTTATTATCACAAAACAAAAACTATAAATACATAAACATAACGCTTTTTTTCTAGACACTTCAATAAAATAGCAGAGACCGAACAGTTCCTTGACTTTTCTGAAGACAGTTTATGCGAATATTTAAAAATGCAAAATTTGAGGGTTGATTCCGAAGTACGGTTATTTGAAGCAGTGTTACTGTAAGTTACAATTATTTATTAAGTAGCGGAAAATGCTTTGTAGAAATCATTTGTCAGTCAGTCTGTTACTCTGTACGTGCACTTTTCCCAGACTGGACTATACACATACCTACTACACTAGTAACACTATAAAATTTGCCTGTAGCACTATGAGTCGGAATAAGTCAATGGTTGCTGAAATGTGGGGGGAAGGGGAGTCGGGGGAAATTATGAACAAATTAATTACACGTTTGTAAACAAGTTGCCCCAAAAAGTGTTCTAAGATGCCTTCAAAAGTATTCCAAGATACCCTAAAAAGTGTACCAAGTTACACTAATAATATTGTCTTAAGCCACCCCGGGCATCAACTGACGCTACTTTTTTATTTCTGTTTTACTATAGTTCATTTTGTAAACCAATATAATACCTATATAGATTCCTAGGATATATCAAAGGGTGGCCTGGCATGGATTGCTTTTAAAAAGTTGTGTTTTTCACTTGTATTTAAATGACTAGGTACTTATTTTTACCCGTCATATTATGAAGAAAAAAGTTCCATCTTAACAAATGTGCTAAAAGTTCTAAACTTTTGTCATACTTGAGACAATCATTGTTTAGCAATTAATGAAGACAGAGTCTATTGTTCGGGCTTAAACTTTTCAGCCGTTACTTACGATTTCCAGTTGCAAAATTACCGTTTACAATTCTAATGATGGCATACGTAAAATATATGATTTCTGGTTACTAGTGTCGTTTTAAAATTGTTTTGTTTAAGAAACTGAAGCAGAAAAAATATAAAAACTTGTATGTTCAATAAGTGAAAAATTAACCAGCCCCAGAATGTTGGTTTCATTTTATAAATATTAATACTATTGCAACTTTTCTTTCAGATGGGCCCGTAACCAGTGTGAAGAAAAATGCTTGAAAAAAACTCTAAAAAATTACAAAACCGTCTTAAAAAATATACTTCCATGGATCAGATTTTCATTTATAGATCAACAAGAATTTCAATCCGTCATGGAAAAATCTGGAATATTATGGAAAGATGATTTTAATGAAATTCAAGAATTATATTCTTCACGGTAATGTGACGGACGTGATTTTTTGTTGCCAATGACAGATAATACAATGATTAATTTATCAGCAACCTAATATATTATATCGAACAAGTTATACGTACATATCCATAACAAATAAATAGCAATAGCAGTGTGTGAGAAAGAGAGTGACGTCAATTTATTCACTCCGATCATTTGAAATGACTAGTTCTTAATTATTGTTTACCAGAATCTCGTTTTCAATGGGATCAAACCATCCTTGCGAGAAAAGGGATCATGTCAATTATTTTGACGCAGTCTTTGCCTTGCCTGCATTAAATTTCTTCAATGACGTGAGTCGACCTCCATTCACTAAACCAGATAGGTAAGACATAGTAAAAATTTTGGCACTATGCTTGCTTTATAATAAGCACGACTGAACATGCACGTTGTTAATATCTAAATTTTGTATTTTAATAATTCTAATAATACCTAAGTAATAAATTTTCTATCTTATATTGTAGATTCAGAGTTTCAGGAAATGTTCCAGAAACGTTGCATTTAGAGTCGTTCGGCGTTTACTTGGGTAGCATTACAGAGACAGAAATAACACTTGAAATATTCCACTGGATTGAAGAAAGTGTGAACCAACATGCAAGAGTATTGCTGAAAGCGACAAAAATGATTACCACTCCCAATCACGTTGGTCTTCATATTTTGCATATTCATGAGCTCATTCCTATCCGTCCCAATAAAATATATGCAGTCAGAGTCACAAAACTTGGCAAGGTATTGGAATTCTAATTAGTATTTTATGTTTAACATTTTGTTTAATAATATTTAATCTGAAAATAATACGATTTATGGAATGCAATCTTTAATAGAAGAATGTTAGGGATCTATATTACGACGAACGTTATCCTTGTTTGATACGGAAAGTTCATACACCTACCATAACAACATGCAGGGGGATCAGAAGAGTTTCTCCAGACAAATCTTTTTCAGTATTTTTGGATTTGGAGGAAGCAACGACTTATTCCATTCAATTTCGATATTAAGTATCGCATTCAGCACTAAAAGCATAGCATACAGAACTCCTTGATTTTGTGAGGGAAAAATATACAGAACAGGCTATACATACAGAATTTTTACTGTGTTGACAAATAATTTTTTTTTTCAGGGATTTCTCTTGGCTGAAGAACAAAATGAAAATTGTGGCTTCATATTATTGTAGATAATTATATAATTGATTTTTCATAATGTGTCTTTATTTTTTTTGAAAATTCGCGATTCTTTGAAGAATCGCATTTCTACAGTTTACAGTTTTTCAAAAAAAACCTACATTATTATGAAAGACTAATTATATAGCTACAATAATATGAAACCAGAATTTTGATTTTATTCTCCAGTCAAGAGAAATAAATTACTTTGTACAAAAAAGACCATATCATCATAAGAGTGCTGTACGCGATTCTTAATAGTAATGTGCATGAGAATGCATAATTATATTGTATAATAAATTGATATATTTAATGAAATTTTTATTTCAATTAATGTTCTTGCGTCTTGTGTCTCATATCAATCATTTCTTTTTAATACAGGCAGGCAATAAATTCGTTGTGTATAATATTATATGCAGGGTCGCAGTGCCGTAAAGAGCCTGTTCTGGCCGTGAGGAGCGGCTGTGGGTACCGCGTGTGGGTCAAGAACAAGGAAGAAAACCTCTACGGTTATTTTGTTCGTTGGCGTAGAAAAATGGGACGAGCTTGGAGCTGGGAGTACTTCACTTTATTGATGTGTAGCTCGCTTAGTGGAAACCATAGGTGTTAAGTACTCCCAGCTCCTCCCATTTTCCTACGCCAACGGACAAAATAACCGTAGAGGTTTTCCTCTTTGATCAAGAACCCCTGCTGACTAAATACCGTAAGCCCCATTGATGCTCAAATACACAAATCTATGGGGTCTATCAAATCACTATATGATATTAGGCTCTCTAGTAGTTAATCCTGGATTTAAGTTCGGAAATAAATATTTATTTGAAAGCAAATGCCAACCTGATTTACAATAAGCATACAGAGGTGGTTAGTCTAAGATATGACGTCTAACCGCCTCCGTCTCACAATAAGTTTCGTGCCAACAATTCGGTTACGGGGTCCACAAAATTTCACAATTTAATTATAATTATAACTAACAATTGCCTCAAAACATTGCGCTAATATTAGGCAATATGGAAATAAAATGCTACGAAATCGCGCGAAGCGAGAATTTTTTTGTAATTTTGCGGATGACTATGGCTAAATAAAATATTTATTTTACATTAGAAGATGCACATGATCTAGCTCTAACGCTGGGTACACCGTTAGGTGCAGTGCAAGTACGTTTGACTATGACCGCCCGTGAAGCATTTTGGCAAAATTCGATCGTAAAATTTGAATTACATTGCAATTGAATTATTGCATAGGTATTATACTCCAAACTAAGCGCATAATAACAGCACGTTGGCATCCTTACATCTCTCAAACTTTTGATAATGCTTATTCTCTCTCTGATAATAATAGATTAAGAGCCGTGTCTACCTGTTAGGATAATATGGCCTTTTTTGTACCAATTAAATTTATTTCTCTTGACTGGAAAATAAAATGAAAATTCTAGCGTCATATTATTGTAGCTATATACTTGATCTTTCATAATGTACTTTCAGTTTTTGGAAAAATTGTAAACTGTAGAAATGCGATTCTTCAAAGAATCGCAAAATTATCGCATTTCTACAGTTTACAATTTTTCCAAAAACTAAACGTACATTATGAAAGACCAATTATATAGCTACAATAATATGAAGCCAGAATTTTGATTTTATTCTCTAGTCAAGAGAAATCACTGAATGCAAAAATTATTTGTCAATGTAGTAAAAATTCTCTATGTATAACCAGTGCTGTATATATTTCCCGCGCAAAATCAAGGAGTGGTAGACACGGTCCTTAATAAAGATGGAGATGGATTACATGGACGTGGAGACGGACAATTAGGATGATTTGAGACACGTTTGGGGTACCTTTGGGGTGACTTCAGACACATTTGAGGTACCTTTGGGGTGACTTCAGATACATTTGGTGTACCTTTGGGGTGACTTCAGACACATTTGAGGTACCTTTGGGGTGACTTCAGATACATTTGGTGTACCTTTGGAGTTAGGTCAAGATTGCGATCCCTAGAGAATCATACTGTATCTATAGAGTACTCATTTTACTCTAAAGGTACAGTATAATTCTCTAGAGATAGAGAATTTTGCGAAGCGCGCCATTTTTTCTTTATCTATGTAGTTGTTTGGTTGCGAATTTTCGCTATCTATAGAGATTCTCCACAAAAGCAGTGTATCGTCCATAAACACAAGTCTCCACGGGGAATGTGTTTTATTCTTTGCCACCGACAAGAACCAATGAAGGTCTACATTTTCACCGTGGGTTTTTATGTTATCGGCTATACACGCAACGCTAGAGCCGGTGCTCCGATTTATGTGGGGTTTGGGGGTTTAAACCCCGGGGCGCCCGACGGGCGCCCTCAACCCTGGGTCGCCCGAAGGGCGCCCAAAACCCCGCCGGGCGCCGCTGGCGCCCGGGGCGCCCGGGAAAGGCGCCCCATTTTGAGACGCTCGGCGCCCTAAACCCCACAAGGCGCCCCATTTTAAGGCGCCCGGTGCCCCATTTTGGTGCGCCCGGTGCTCTATTTTGGGGCACTAAAAAGGCTCCCCAAATACCACTAAAAAGGCCCCCCAAATACCACTAAAAAGGCTCCCCAAATACCACTAAAACGGCCCCCCAAATACCACTAAAAAGGCGCCCTAAGCCCCACTAAAATGGCGCCCCAACCCCACAAAATCTGAAAATTTCGCTACACATGAGGTGCCCTACTGCTTTTCTTTAAATCTCGGGCGCCGGGCGCCCCAAACCCCGGCGGGCGCCTTTACAAAAATCGGAGCACCGGCTAGAGCCTAGTTTATAAGACAAGAGTTCAGATTTAATACATATACCTAAACTTCCTATCAACCATAGCCAATCACATACCTTTTTTTCAAATATACAAAGCAGAATACTATATAAGTGGCGACTCTCACGATACTTATAGAGTATTTGAGTACTCTATAGATACATTATGATTCCAGGGATCGCGATCTTAACCTAACTGACTGTCAGGGCCGTAACCACTAAGGGTGCTGAGTGTGCTTAAGCACCCCCCAGATTATTGTGGCTTACACTAGATATTATTGACATTTTCTCAATTAATGAAAGTGATACAGTTATTATTCAAATACGGCCTTTTTAAAGCTGACAATTGGTGAACGTAAATAACTCAGTGTGTAAGATATCATAATATTGTTTTCTCACTGTTTAAAATACAACTTTTATCTCTTTTATTTTAGGCTACTGATATTTCTCATTCCTATCATTGCTCTGATTTAGAATTATAAACATAAACATACAATTGTAACCAAAATATATAAAGCAAATTTTTTTCCATTCTTGTGTACGAAACCACAGATGTATCAAGGAGCAATTGTCTCGGGTGTACGCTATGTTGATTCTGATTCTCTTAAAATCAACAAAGATTTTTTAGGTTTTACTGGATTAGAAGATCTTTCTGGGAAACAGTCGGGATCACCAGCATTCATGTTTCAAAAAATATCGATTCAATTATCATCAAAGTTTAGTCGCATAAATTGATTAGTGAAGCACATATTCTCGTGTGTATGTGTTGCAGTGTTTACGTTATTTTACCAAAATAATGCATAAAATCCCAACAATTTATTCGGGCTACGTGCAAATTTAATGCATTGTGATTGATTTCGGCCTAAAATATCTCAAATTTTTCGCGCTTCGCGCGATAATGGACACTTTTGTGCATTGTGCTGCTATTTTGTCTATGGCCAGGACAGACTTGTTACGGCACTGATAGAAGAAGTAATTACCAAGTTTGCTTTAATGAAAAACTATATAATTCTATTAATAGAGTACCCACAATGTTTTGTAAGAATTAAATAACCACTTCAATAAAAAATAAAAACCTAGTCTTCTATCAAGCACCCCCCCCCCCCATATAGCAATCCTAGTGATTGCCACATATTATTTCCGCTGCAAGTACTCTACTCGATCTCTGTCACAAGGCCTTTAAGATACAAACAGTTTCATTCGAAAAAAACATGCATGTTTCGCACTTATCGAAATGGTTCATAGTTTCTCTTTATAACAAATGAAAAGAAAATGATACAAACGCTAATTTAGAATTACAAAAGTTATAACGCAATTTTTATTGAGTATTACTGAAATTAGCTTAAAAAGTTAAATGTAAATGAAATGTTCACATTAAAAATGGAAAGAAAACGAAAAAGTAGCTAATATAGCATTTAAAAGGTTGAGAAAATAGAATTTACATCAGCTTGAAGACTGAAAACATGTCTTGTGGTATGTCTGTGTATAATGATGGTCGGCTAACTTTTGCTATGGCGGTTAGATATAAACTCAGGGGGTCCTCAGTTACAGGTGCAGAGGCCATCCATACAAATCCATCAAGGCGTCCCATAGCTCAAAATAGGCAGTATTTTGGATTGCTCATGTGAATGTTTCATAAAATTCTATGTACTTCAGTGCGTTAGAAATTCATACTTAAAATTTTTTTAAAAATCTCCGGCACCCCCTGAGCTGGGGTGAGTGACGGGAAAATTAAGGCAGACTAAATAC
>JAQFYB010004578.1:0-15949 GCA_034694085.1 Pogonognathellus longicornis
ATCGCACTAGTTTGTTAGTTGGCACAGCTCTGGACCATACGCCAGTTAATTCATGTGAAACCAACTCCAAGCAGTTCCTTCTCAAGACTATAAACCTAATAGCTAGAGTTAACCCAATATAGTCTTTACATTACAAAAGGATATTTTTGTATATTTATTTTTAACAGGAAAATTATGGAATATTAAATAGTACAATTTGGTATAACATAGTTAATAATACTAACAGATAATACACTGGTGATATAAATCACGAAACATGTGGCAGTTTTTGCATCAAATCTTTGTTGGTAAGTTTGAACGAATTTGGTCCATCCTTGAGTTATCGTTTACTTATAGCGCGAACGAACAAACAAACCGATTGAAATTGAATATCATAAAGTATCTCCGGTAATTAACAATGGAATGGTGTTTTTTAAAGCAGAGACTTGGAATATGTACATTTTCTGCTGTCGGAAGTTTTAAACCAAGGTTTTAATTCCACCAAACACACCAGTTTAGTATCCGGTCATCATTTTTAAGATTCTCCGTTCAATGTTTCTTTCAAGGAGTCAGGTATGCAAATATCATCTCGTGTCATTGTGTTTGGTGGATTTGCAATTTTTTTCTTTCTCACTCGTCGAATTATTCTTTTGCTATTTTCTTCATTTATTGCTACAGCTGCTGAAGGCGAGGCCGTTACCATTGCTTGCTGGAAAATGGTTGAGAAGGGTATTTCGTTATGTAAAGCAGCCTGCTGTCTGATTTTATCTTTCAGCTCTAATACTTCTGCTCTATAAATTAAAATTAATTAATATAAGCAATGCACATGTATCCGCCTGTATTGTGTATCAATTAATTGATATTTTGTTATAATATTATATACTTACCTTGCAGAATCTGGAGGATGATTATGTGGGGCGCTAATTTCAAGTCCGATTTTTTCACCATATATAACTTTACCAGGACACGTTCTTTTCTTTCCATCCTGTAGTTCACACCGCCAGTATCCTACAGTATAACCTGCTGCGGACTTTGACTCGTTGCATTTATTGTAGACGTATCCTTGGTACACTAATTTAAGTCCACCTCTTTGACTTTTAACTAATTTTATTTCTGCACTCATGATGCGTCCCTTCCAGATGACAAATAACGAATGAAGTGAACGATACATAAAAAAATTAACATTTAGTATCCCTGTTTGATGCACTGTACAAATTATATGTTGTATGAAAATATGAACAATGAACATTCAAATGATACAGAAAACATGAACTAAAGGAAACGCTAGGAATTGTAGGAAGTATGCTAATTCGTATTAGGGGAAACGTTCGGGTGAAATAGTCAGGTATCAACTTACATTTTTGTCTGCATTGAATGAAGTGCCGGCAGTCTTTTTCCCCTTATTTCTGCGTGAGACGGTAGTTTCGGGATCTGAATGCAAAATCACCTTCTTATTATGAAAAATTGTGAACTTGACAAGTAGTCCAGTGGCGGATCTAGGAATTTTCACTGGAGGGTGTTTTGTTCACAACAGTAATCGTATTGAACAATTTCTAAATATTTCTTGCAGGGCCATATATAGTAATGGATTTCAGGTTTCAGAAAGGAAAATTTAAAATATATAGTACAAATAACAAGACTGAAATCGCGCGTAGAGCGAGAAAGGGCCAAAATCAAAATTTTATTCCAGTAAATGTATACCGCGATTTTTTTTCCTTCGCGTTACTCTTTTATGAGAATTGACCTCTTTATGGAATTTAAGGGTTTTTGTCTAATGTAAATTCAGATTTCATTCAGGACCTGTAGAACCTAGAGCTAGATCCGCCACTGAAGTAAAGTAGTAATTCAATGTTAATATGTCAATATTTTGTAAAATGACAATGATTCTGCTTACCGCATTTCAATGGTTCTTTTTTCGGACTAGAAATGTTACCACTGCTACTCACGGACAGCTCAGGTGGTTTTGAGTCGGCATTATTGTTGTCATTTAATGTCGCACTGAATTCGGAGTGGTCGTCGCTTTCGTCAGGGATTATATAATCATCGTCATTTTCAATTTCTATATACAAGCCATAATTTTCTAACATCTTTACATACGCGCTAAAAAGGTAATGTTAATTTTTTTGGCAATGTACTTATGGTGGGCTCTTCAATGACCAAATCTGGAGACGCGGTTTCTTCTTGAGCTTTTGAATTGTCTGACGAAGTCCTTTCCTCATTTGAGTTATCGTCATCGTTCTCAGCATAATTTATAGGCCGCGACACCGATCTTAATTTTCTTTCTACATACATATTGTATATTGTAATAAACAATTTAAAAAATAAAATTTTTGATATGATGTAATGAAGGAGTTACTTACTGGTAGCTGGTCCTGTAATCGCCACTGAGTTTGCGCGATTTGATTTTCTTTTGCAAGTTTTACTTGGTCTGCTAATTTTTGATGACTGTTCCGCCGGATCCTTTTCTTCTATCGTGTTGGTAATGTTATTGGAAAAAGAAAGTTGTTCTTGCACCCCAGAAATAGCAGTAGCACCTATTTTTATTGCAAATGAAACACTATTATTTATATCACATGAAACAACTAAACACCTAATAAAAAATAAAAATAGCAACAACCTCTAATATGTTTAACTAGGAATGACCATGATATTTGTTCTCCCAACGGTCACAGTCGCAATGCTAAACATTTATTACTGCGCTACTATGACTACCCAGTGCCGTAACTACGAGGAGGTAGGAGGAGGAAGCTCCTCCTGGTCGGGCCACAAAGTGGCCGGGCCATGTCACCAACTCACACTAGATATTTTCGCATTTTTAATGAAAGTGTAGTGATAAAAAATGAATGACGCGTTATTCCAATTCAATTTTAAAGGGGCTAGGAACTGGTCTAGATGGTGGGCCTGCATATGTTACAGCATAATTTATACAACTATTTTAACATATTGATTCACTTGTAAACCGATTATTTTTAAATTTCCTTTATGAGAAAATCCAATTCTGCACGTTTTTGGAAAAAAACTGGTTTCCTAAAGACTTAAAATGAATCAAGCGTAATCATATTGAATGCAAAATCACTTAAAAGTACCCGTTGTCAAGGGTGATATTACTAAAATGTGTTATAACATCACACACGTCTCAAATCCTAACCTAGCTCCATAGTTCAGCTTACAGAAAACTCGCTGTATACACGCTAAATACAGGTTGTTCCTAGTGGCGCATGGCACTAGCGCAATGTCCTCAAATCCCAAATAAGGGGGTATTTTACCATAAATTTGCACAAAATGAGAAATTTTTCTTGATAAGGGTGAATGTTTTGCTGTTGATGTAAATTTTGATTTCAAGTTAGCCCACTATTTCGATTTCACTAGTACTATATTTGTCATAATATTTAATGATGTTAGGTGCCGAAACCAAATCCTGGGTACGGCAATGCCTTCAATGTTTTGTTCAAATATAATAAAATATAAAGTTTCAACCAAGAAAAATTGACATGGTTACATTTTTCTCATTGTATTTTTAAAATGGTATGGCCGGGCCTGCTCAATTTCCTCCTAGCCGGGCCCATGGTTGTTACGGCCCTGTGACTACCCGACCAGGGGAGTATCCAGGTTACACATTTGGGAGTTACGCATTTGATGAAACATTTTTGATTTGTTATTATATGGAAAAAAATTGGCCCGTTGCGCAAGTTTAAGTGAAAATCAATGGAACTGAACGAACGCAGCGTGCAATTTTTTGCATTTCTAAAGCAAAAATAACCTCCTTTTTCATTTTTGGGAGAAAGAAGCCTGATTTTATCTAAGTATAGTACAAAATTTTGGAGGGGCATGAGCGGCTCAAGCCCCTCCGAAATTGGTATTCGAGTACATTGGCGCATTAAGGGGGGCTCAAGTTGAGCCCCCCTAAATGCGCCAATGTACTCCAACACTGCGACTACGCACGACTACATGTGATATAAACGCAAAGATTAATGCAATTTTGCTTACTAGCGATTTTGTTTACAAAAAATTATTCCTTAAAATTGAAAATAGCGTTCAAAATGTGGAGTTGTCAAATTTTCCTTCTTTTGATCGACATACAAATTGTTTCTTTAAGTTTAAGGGATACACCGCCCACTGTGCCTAATGCGTGACTATTTTTTACAGATTAAATGATTTCTCCGGATTGGAGTATAAATTCAAAATTCGGGCTCTTTACTTTTGTAGCTAGATTCTTGCTCCTTCATAATGTGGTTTTAGTTTTTCGAAAAAGTAAAAACTGTAGAATGTATTAGGTGTTTTGGGCGCCGGCGATTTCTTCGGTTCTTTTGGCACCGGCGGGGTAGCTAGCTGCCCACGGTTCCGTAGAACCGGCCGGGCAGAGGGCAACTAAGCTGCCCGGTACCCATTTGTAGTTTAGATCATCAAGGTAGCTGATTTCTTGGGCCAGTTTAGGCTGGACTCGGAACCACGGAACCGGTGGGGCATCTTGCCTGCGCCGGAACGGGGCAACTGGGAAGAAATCCCAGGTGCGATGTTTTATGTTTTTTGTGGAAAAACCGAATAAGTTCTACATTCTCTAATCTTGAGAAATCATTTAATCTGTAAAATAAGTCAAGTACTGGGCAATGCCTTCATCCGAGTTCCAAAATAAGTAGATTTAACAGTAGATTGCTACTCCAAGAGAGCACTCATAAGTGGGCGAAGGCATACTGAACTGGAAAACAAAATATTATTTCCATCCAAGGAATTATTTAAAATTATGATAGTGGATTTAGGAAATGCTTTCAACATTTTGACGATTTCAAAGTGTGATATTAATATATATTCCTACGTAAGAATAAATAAGGTAAATTACCAAATTGTTTGCAAATGAAAGTTTCAATTACTGCAACTCGTGCAGTTAGTTTCCAGAATGCGTCTTTTAAAGCAAACATTTCCATCGCTGATTCCATACGCTGATTAGTGTTGCTCGATGTCATATCAGATTGTAGTTTTACATTTGACATTCAAACATCAAAAGCAAATCCTAAAATTCATTCAGATAAAAATGAAACATGAAACAAGTGTGAAACCAAATTTTTAGACCACTTCAGCTTTAAAAAATCGAGTCAATTACTCTATTATGTATTAAGTAATACCTTTGCAAATTTTGACTTCAAATACCTTTTAAATGTCAGTTTTAATTTAAGTTTTTTTAGTCTTACTGTCACTGTTGATTGTTACTTTGTGTACTTTTGAGTTTTGACTTTGACTTCTGTTTGTAAATTATATTTCACGATGCATACGAACGATCCGCGTGTTAGGAAAATGGTCATAGCAGTTTCTAGTTGTTCTTATTATGTACATTGTAGCGCGTTCATAAAGCGAGAAATATAATAAATTATTATAAACAGATGTAACATAGTAACGAGAGTATAGTGAACTACACACAAGCTACAAATCTGACATAAGAAAATTATACTAACTGATTCTTGAAAAGTTGTACTGGTACTTGATATTTTATTTAGTATAATTGATATTGATTTATTCTAAAAACCTTTGAGATTTTCGCGCCAATTGTATGACGTCAAAATACTCTTGTGGGTGAAGTAGAAATTTGGCGTCTGTACGTCCTTCATTCAGTCACAGAATTACAATATATAAAACCGCGACTTTCGTCCTATTTGTTTAAATCGTTATTGAATCATCTTTTCTTCAACTTAGAACGGTTGCATTCCGTGTTTGAAGCCATTTAAAAACTTTACCAGTTACAATACAAAAAATTTCTTTCCTGCTCAATCGCTCGATATAAAATATCTTCTCTAGTCATTCACTAATACATACTACTATTCAGTATTTAAAATCCAAGCGAAGTGTTTAAAATCCAATTCAATGAAATGTATCTGTAAATAAACAAGTAAATGTTTAATGAGGGTTGGCAAATTTTACTTTTCACTGAATGTAACATCCAATATCAATATAATATGGCCCAAGCCGATTCAAGTCATCGGACCAAATGCGCATATGGCCGAAAAATTAACATGTGTAAATGCAATTTTATAAATTGAATATATAGAGTACGCTCTACCAGTTTGACAATGACTCTTATTACACAAGATATTTTCACTCTGATTTATTGGCTGATTAAAAGTCAATAAATATCAACATAATTGCATTTTTCTCGCAAACTAAAGCGAAATTTGAAAATATTGCAGAATGCGCTTATTTATTAATTGAAACATTATGTATATTTCATTTTTGTCATAAATGAGCAATTTTGGCAATACTCCAAAAAGGGGGTTTAGTAATTTCAAAAATTGACCGTGAGCAACCCCCGTCCGATAAAAAATTGAGATAGGACGAGTTGGGTATTATTTATTAGATATTTAAATAAAAAACTGCAGCCGAGTAGCATGTCATAATGTTACCGGCTGGTGCATTGTAAATATGTAAACAGATGTGATGTGCTAAACTGCATATGCATGTGACCATGCCCGTATTCAGGGGGGAGGGCCAACGGGCAATTGCCCCCCCCCCCGAAACCCGAAAAAATGAGGTTATTTTGCGCTGAAAGGGCAAAAAATTGCAAAATTTTTCGCGGTACGCGCAAATACAAGGCTTTTCAGGTTGATTTTGGCTTAAATTTGCAAAACATTTAGCGCTACGCGCGATTATTGATACAAATGTATCTCTAGTTTGGAGTTTGCCCCCTCCCGAAATCGATTTCTGGATACGGCTGTGCATGTGACTGAATTGTAAATGATTGAATGTACTGCGTGTCTATGCAATTTAATGCCATGCGTATATGTAGGAGTGACTACTAGAATGCAGTTTGGGTTTCTGCACTACAGACACACAGACAGACGTGATTACCCTTATAGAAAGTAGCTGTCGCTACTTCATAGTTCATAATACATAATAATATTTTATACTCAATTCCAGCATTGCATTGTCGAGAGTCTCGACTCGATCGAGAGTAAGCGAATGTTGATTGTTTACAAGTTCAAGCCAGCAAGGTTGAAGGTGCAATTGATTCACAATTTCACAAACAACAAATCTTAAAAGCAAGTTACCATACCATTGTGATTAGCGTAAGAAATTTTAAAAATCTTCAAGAAATTCTATTGTTTCGACCATGAGTTTACGTCATTTAAGTACAGGTAATCCTCACGAACATAAAAATATTATAATACGTGCAAGGATGAAGGACGTATTAGGGGTACGGGCTCGGAGTATCTCATCATTTAAAGTAGCACAGTCAACAGTCCTTCTAAATTATGTGTAGAAAGAATGGAAAAATTATATGGTATCTGTAGATAACCGGCTAATTTTTCCAAAGCTTACCTTGCAGCAATAATTTTTAAAATATTATTTTTGATTTTAATAGGGTCAAAATGTCCACCTCTCCAAGAAGGCAGCACCAGAATCTATGCAATGAGATTTTGTCCTTACGCTCAAAGGGCACTTTTAGTGGCAGCTGCAAAAAATTTACCGTTCGCTTCATTTTCTTACATAATTTGATATAAATTACTTCAACTTTTATTTGAAATATTAGTTTGTTCTGTAATAATATTTTCTTTTGACTATTTTCCTCAGACATGATGTAGTTTACATAGATCTGAAAAACAAACCAGAGTGGATTTTTGAGAAAAACAGTGGAGGGAAAGTTCCCACTGTTGAGACCACGGATGGAGTCCTTACCGAGAGTTTGATTATTGCTGACTACTTGGATGATGCTTCTCCTGAGCCTCGACAGTTGCACCCTAAGGATCCATTTAGAAAAGCTGAAGATAGAATTTGGGTGGAAGACTTTGGCAAGGTTCAAATTCATTCAAAAAATTGGAAATCGCAACCAGCAGAATTTATTGTTACAATCTCATAAGTGTTTTTCAAAAAACAATTATTAATATCTTGTCATATTGTTCACTCACAGATTGGAGGTACATTCTACAGGATTATGTTTGCGGCCGATACTCCTACAGGCGATATTCCTGGCTTGATTCGAGAATTTGAAGATGTGATTGCAAGTTTTGGTAAAGAGTTAAAACGGAGGGGTACAAACTACTTCGCAGGTAAAAAGTCCAGAATGACAGTTTGCAGTATATTATTCTAAATTATTTCACAATTAGTATTTTCGAGTCTATAATTTTAAATCTAATAGGCAGTAGCCTACCTAAGTAGATAATATTATTATAATAATTGTCATTTCTCAAATTCATTATTTAGGGGCGGATAATCCGGGCATGCTTGACTACATGATATGGCCTTGGTTTGAGAGACGACCCGCTATTGAAAAGTTACACCCGAATGCTATAGATTATGAGGACGCCAGAAAAAGTTCTCAGCTGGTAAGTATCGATTATTTAAGAAAATCGACAAAAACGGCATTTAAGTAATTATTTAAATCGCTAAAGTCAATAATATTATTAATGTGAATTCAAATTGTATATTGTCCTATTGTAGATTTTCTATTTATGTATATTATTATAGGAGTCTTGGATTGAAAGAATGAAATTGGATTCGGCCGTAAAGGAGTATTTACTCAGTTCTGAAATTCATTATGAATACAACCTGACTGTTCGAGCGGGGGAACCAAATACAAACATGCTAGCAAAAGACTAATGTGTCATTAAATTACTTCAAAAATATTTAATAACATAAATGTGGTAGCTACAAATGAAAGGTATCCTGCTGAATTATTAATTTTATGGTATGAGCATTTAAATAGACCAGTCCAGTATATTTAATGCGAAATAAAATCATTTCTCTATTAATCCGATTAACTAATTAATGTTCATCTTACACATTCATCTAAGAAGGTAACATTTTGAAACGTTTTATGGTACCCGTAAACCTATTCTTCATCCTTTCGCTTTTCGCATAGGTGTATAGTGTATGTATATAATGTTAACAATTACCGGTCTCATCACGGTCTCATCTGCAGCAATTATATTTGAGTCTGTGTAGTGGTTATCCGAAATCATTTTACGTACGTACAGGATATGAGATATCATCTTTAGTATGTAGTCCGCAGGTAGTTCTTGGCAAATTAGCCATTATGTCAAGATGGGTATTATGTATTGTACTGTACATATATATAGGGTGGTGAATTATTTTGTCCCTGGTAAATTATTTTGTCCCTGGTGAATTATAATTTGGAGAGGACAAATTTCTCCTTAAGGACAGTATAGTTCACCAGTGGTGAATTAAATGGTCCCTGGTGAATTTAATGGTCCCTGGTGAATTAAATGGTCCCTGGTGAATTAAATGGTCCCTGGTGAATTAAATGGTCCCTGGTGAATTAAAACGTGAACTACGGTATATACTAATATATTACTTCCACATTATTGTAGTTCATTTATAAGCTTGTGAATGCAGAAGTTGACTAATTCAAGAAAAACAACAAATAAACAGAATTTTGTAACGTTTTTGATTTTGTTTGATTTCCATAGATCCATTTTCAAAATTGCAATTTTTTGCAAGCAATTTATTGGATTATAATAATAGGTTTCACACACACACACAAAATTCAACACACATTCTATCACATTACCATCAACGTCTATAAATGAAGTCATTGAAAAGATTAACAAATAATTATTACGACTCTAGGCAAACTAATGATTTCCTACAATATACCCACTACCCAGTAATCGTTTCTATACTCACTATTATTTGGTATATTTTTAAAAAGAAGGTCACTTACTTACGTTTATAACATATAACTGTATGTATATGTGTATTTTTAAGTACCTATATTGAAAATTGAAACATTTGACCATTTCTTATCTTTTTGAGTTACATTTTCAGTAGTTGCACAACTCCACCTTACTTACAACACAATGCATGTTGTAAGGCGTATTTTTAGTTTTGTCAACATGAGACAAAAGGAATTCATTCTAAGAATGCGGTTTGGCATTGGCATACATACACTAAGAATACTTGTCAATGTGGATTGTGTTACACGATTATTTGTGTTGTGTATGGCCCTGTCAATGTCAAAGTTAGTTCTTAGTTCTTGGAGTTCTATGCCCCAAGAGCGTAGCCAGAAGGGAGTCAAATCGTCACTCCCAAAATTTCTGAAGTTACACTAGACATACCGTAAGTAGTTATTTTTGGTCTGTTGTGCTTAATTGATTTGTCTTATCCAAATTATTTGCATAAAATACTTCACAAAAAACTGCAGCGGAAACGACATTTACAAAGGTGGAAATCAAATACTGTGATTGTAAGGAGTGTGGCCTGGTGTAATGGATGCTTTAAATTGGGAATGCATTTTATTTTCTCATTGCCCTTGCTAATATACAATTGTTAAAATTAATAATCAGTAATAAAAGTTATGGAATCTGGTCATTTAATTGTGGGGATATTAGCAATGAATCAAAGTCTGATCAAGTTGACAATTAAGAATATGAGCAGCTCTGGATTATAAGATTAGTATTTCGCAAGTTTATTAAACCATCGTTCAGTATTTTAATACTGGTTAAATTAACTCTCTGCCATAACTTTCAGTTAATTTTGTGTAAATAGTATTCGTAAATTTAAAAAAAATTGAATTGCCATGTTTGTTAGCTTAATTTTTTGAATTGTTTTAAGGGATTGCCTAATTAACTAAATCAGGGTTGAAAGTCCGGGAGATATGGAACTACGGACATTTACGGAAAAATACGTATTTTACAGGAATCAAAAAAATCTTATTCCGTTTGGATAAATGCGGAAAGTTATGGAAAAACACGGATAATCCTACTTAATCAATGTATAATGCATGTATAATAGTTGAGCACAAATTACAAAATTTAAAGTGTAAAATGTAATATTCTAGTACAGAACGAATATTAATTGAATGTTGTGTTTATTGAAACTTCATATTGTAAAGCATAAATGCTTTATATCCGGAACAGACATGCTTACTTTCCTGGAAAAACCAACCCTGAACTAAATTGTAAAAATTTAGTTTATTCTCGTCAGATTTTTTTTAATGTCCCAATAAAGTATAGTTGGTTTGAATTTTCAATGGTTTTATACAAATGGGTTGTGTAACGTTTTTGTTTTTTCGAATAGTTCCATGTAATTGATGAAAAATTAATGAAAAATAATACTGTAGTCACAAAATTGATATACTGTAAAAAATTAGCGTATATCTACTTACAATTGACAGCTTGTGCATTTTTCATTTAAACTTTTTCCACTTCTGTTACAATATTCCTCTTCCCAATAAAAGATATTGGGTACGCTCCCGCTAATCGTATATATAACGTATTATATGTAGGTATATATTATAAACCTTCCTAGTTTAGGTCTTAAGTAGTTACGAACCAAATAATATATAATTCTAATACATTTGCTGGTTTAAAAAAATAAAATGTATAACCAATTTGTACAATGAAAAGGCGTATTTAAGATATTCAAATAAAAGCATTGGTTTGTATACAATATAGATTTTCAAGGTTTGAATACTAGAAATAGACAACTCGGAAGCTTACTTTCCAAAACCTATACTAATATTGATTCCCTAATATCAGAAAACCTACGGGAAAATGTTTCTATTGTAAAGCGGAATTTGAGCCATTAGGTTCACTTAGCAAAGTCCGTCTTTTATTTTAAATCCTATTACCTACCATGCACAATGTTTCACACTTTTGTTTTAGCGGCGTTGAAGATTTTCAGGTTACTTTATTGTAAAACAGGCGTTTTCCCCTACAACATTGAATTCAACAAAACGAAAGCAGGACCCCAGTTCAAATTATTGGTGGCAAGGCAGAAATGGAGAAAAATTTCTTACGGAATCGCCTTCCTAAATGTCGTGTGCATATCTTTGTTTGATATACACTTTCTCAAAATGGTGGCGAACAGCTCTCATGTCTATGCAATAGCAAAAATCATACTTGGATTGCTGGGAATGGTGTCATTCTTTCTCGGATTAACGTGCATGACTACAATATTGAGAAATTTTGAAGGCTTAGTTCTTATAGTCGAGGTCGCACTGAATACAGATTTCACCCTCGAAGGTAAAACCATATTGCAAATACCAATAATTTAACAATCAATGGGAAAATAAAAAATTTCAACAAATCGCTTGTTTGCTGTCACATTTACATGATACATAAATTTGTAAGGTTTGGTGTGAATGAAGGTCTTTTTTTAGTATTTTGTAGTGGATTTTTTATTTTGAAATTCTCAGATTGCAAAGAAATATTTTTGCCTTTATCGTCCTTAAACACACATGAGTTAATATTTAATCAATAAATTCAATAATTACCCACATACAAAGATAGCACAAATATAATAAAAGCGACGGAACATTAACTCTGGTGAAACATCTTAGTTGAACTCGGTATAGCACCGAGTATAGCTCGGTATATTAATGGCACATTTGGCTGGTTAATGGGGATGATGGTTTAGGTCTAGGTTTAAGTTGTAAACAATTGATTTTCATGTTTTCGTTTCAGAAAGCTGGTTACAAGATGATATTGAAATAGTTTAATTCCATCTATCGATACTCTTTTGCTCAATGCCGCATCCAGTCGGGGAGGTGAAAATTTCTGCTTAAAATTGGTTATTATCGCGCTTAATTGCTAAAATTGAGTCATTTTGGGTTAAAATAAACAAAATTTGAGCGTCGCGCTGAAATTTTTGCATTTTTACAGCAAAATAATAAAAAAAAAATTAGGGTTATATTAGATGTGATTAAAAAATGGCAATAATATCTAGTGAAACCTTGTACAGGGTGACCTGTTAATCAAGGAAACTCTCTTCTATTTCTCCCCAATGGGGAAGGTGGCATATGACGCCCATATATCAAATGATGGTCTAACACTCCATCTTTCGAATGGTTATATTTTCATTTTTCTATGTTTTGTGTGGGACATATGTGTTTATGAACAGACTTTTACGATGACGGTTTTGCATGAAAATATTGTCTGATTACTTGGATATGGGATTTTCCAGGGGAATTTTCACAAATTTAAAACGGATTTCCCTAAATTCGCCAAGCTCAAAAAAGAGGATGCCGTACTCTCTTTATAATAGACAAGCGCAGAACTGGCTATCTGACATTACGTATGATAGTATGTGAATCTGATAGCCAGTGGCTCAAAAGATATTTCCCAAAATTCAGTTGCTCAGAGTACCCCATGTAAGGGGGACACCAATCACATAAAGTTTCAAAAATGTCAATTTTGGGTGCGTCATATCTCCGGAACCAATGAACCGATTCGGTTGAAACCGGTATCAATCGAAAGCTCTTACCATGAACTATCGGGAGCTTTTTACGCAACTCTTACAGTTGCCGCCAAAACTTTTCAAAAATAACGATTTCTAAGCATACACAAAATAGGTAGCTATCGTTATATTTTACCAAGATTCATTCACTTCTCAACTCAATTACGCTGCATTTGCTGTTAGCAAACATTGGTAGCACATAAATCAGGATGTATATTCAACAAATTCACTGAATGACAAAACATCAAATTAAGAACGAATGATTTATTTCATACCAATTATAATACTGCGACATTGTAATGTAAGTTTAGAAAGTGTATGCTTGCAGGGAAATCATTATCGTAAAAAAGTGGGTTCATTCAAACCAAGATCTATATATCCCAATGTACAAATCATAGTAAGATGATATCATCACCATTCGAAATATATATGGATTGTTAGGCCATCATTTGATATAAATATATACATTATACGCCATCTTCCCCATTGGGGAGAAAAAGGGGGGATTTTCATTCATTAATGGACCACCCTGTATAATCTGGGGGTGCTTAAGCACCCTTAGGTGATTAATGCATTTCCGTGGTGTAAGTGGTTTGTGTATTAGGTTTAATTATTTTATTGTCCCTAGAAATGTTCCGAAAAGAGAAGAGAGAGCTCCATTCACATAACAAGAACTGGCTGATTGGCCTGGTGCTTTGTCTGATGATAATTGGGACGTTCGTGCTTGCAGTTCTATTTGGATTTGCATCAACAATGACAACAAGTGAAGGGTCCTCTGTACCACATGCTCTAGCGACCCTTTTTGGATACCCAGCCACATATGGAGAGTATTTATCTGTCCGTTTATTGGCAGGTTTATGGGTTTTTGTAGCAGCTGTTCAATTTCTCTCTGCAATTTCATTCTGCTTGGTATGCGGAATAATGCTGTTTCAAATACTAGAGTTTTGGTTGCAAATGATGGAAAACAAGGATTTCCAAGACAAACGACAACTGCTGGCATACAGAATGCTGTATATGGTCCTCGATGAAGTCAATTATGAAGCAAATCTGGTGGCTCCCGCTTTAATAATCACGGGACAAGCGATAATTACGGGTGGTTTGTATGGTACCACTCGAATGTTCAATGTAGTACCTACGACCGAATATTTAATATTTCCTGGGTTTACATTGGTTGCCTTTTGCGTCGTTTCACTATTAATTCCACAAGGTTCAATGATTCATTCGAGGACAACAGTTCTCATCGATTGCTGGAAACAACATCCAAAAAAAGAAATGAGGAAATGGGGCCGAAGTTGTAGACCGTTGCGGGTAAAAATCGGACCTTTCTTCATGTTGAAACAAGGGACGACCAAAAAGTTTATGAAAATTGCTTTGGATAACACCATCGATCTACTTCTCTCTGTCTAAGGGTACTAGACAAAGGGCACACGATGGTCAAGGTGACACTTTGGCGCCCAGCAGCTGGATTCGATCCCCTCTTAGGACGATGTTCCCCTATCCCTCAGAAACAACTTGGAGTAGGAATAATTCAATTACCGAAGGCAGAGTTTTCACACAAAAGGGGCAAAAGCTACTACAATACAAAGACCAACTTCCAAAATCCTGCTCTATTGTTCTAAAATTAGCAGGTAGCATGCATGTATTCAGGGGGTGGGCAAACGGGCAATTGCCTCCCCCGAAATCCCAAAAAAGAGGTTATTTTGCCCTGAAAGAGCAAAATAACCTCTTTTTGTGCATTTTGCCCGCCCCGAAATCGGTTTCTGAATACGGCCTTGGCATGTAGTGACCATATCCTGGATCAATTTAAGGAATATGTTAAATTATAATTGAAATATATGAAAATGGTTTCGGCAGTAAAGGAGTATTTATTTACTCAGTCCTGAAATTTATTATGAACACAACCTGACCTTTCAAGCAGTAGGGGAACCAAATTCATACATGCTAGCAAAAGAATAATATTATGTGATATTAAATTACTTCAAACCACAGTGATTTGATTTAGCAAAAATGTGGTAGCTACTAATGGAATGTCTCCTACTGAATTATTATTGCTATGATATGGGAATTCTAATGGACCAGTCCAGTATATTTAATGTGAAATAAAATCATTTCTCTAAATAAAAATAAATTTGAATAACTATTTAAAAATGCTTACACATTCATCTAAGAAGGTAAACATTTTCAAACTTTTTGTGGTATTTATACCTATTCTTCATACTTTTGTATATGTATTTCATTTTAACCATAAATACTAATACATACTTCCATATTATTATATAGTAGTTCATGAATAAGCTTGTTATTAATTAATTATGTAAATGCAGAAGTTGACTAACTCAAAACAACAATTAAAAAGAGTTTGGTAACGTTTTTTATTACGTTAGCTTTTAATGGGTCCATATTCAAAATTTCAATTTGTTGTAAATAATTTATTCGATTACAAATAACACATTCCATCACATTACCCGTCATACGGTATCTTATTTAGCATATTTTTAAAAGAAGGACACTTACATTTATTATACATAAAAGTTCGTACTTACCTTTAGTAAGTTTTCTAACTGAATGTATGTGTGTACTTTTAAGTACCTAGATTGAAAAATTCTGACCATTTCTTATGTTTTTGTTTTACATTTTCAGTGTCGTTAGGTGTAGTTTAGGTTTTGTCAACATGAGACAGCAGGAAGTTATTCTAAGAAAGCAGTTGGGCATAGTGCTGATTATCGATGTATCGATAAGCGTTTATCGGTTCGATGATCTATCGATACGATGAGCTATCGATACGATG
>JAQFYB010004579.1:0-15944 GCA_034694085.1 Pogonognathellus longicornis
TTTCAAAGTTGTACAAAACATACTGAGACTCTGAGTGTGCTACCACATAAACTAGTACGTACTACTAAGTACATATATATTCTACTAATATACTTCTTCCCATGTTACACTATATCCTATAATACACATTCTAGGAAATACACAGAATAAATGGCACAACGGCTTGAACATGTACACATACATACAGTACATACATGTTACAATACAAATACACAGCACAGAGAAATCCATACAGTTCTTATTGTACTAGTAGGAGTATTGGTGTAAAGTAAAGGTCTACAAAGTTTACAAGATGCATTATTGTTTGTTGGTAGGGAAAAGTGTTGTGAACTGGGTAGAGTAGAATAATCAGACAAGAGTAGGCGACTAGCTGGTCATGTAGTAACACTATTGTATAAAATCCTTCGCAACAAAAAGAGAAACTACAATAGAATAGTGCAGAGCAAATCTAGTTGACCACAGTGTAAAGTACTATTGTACTAGAGATGCAAAAAAGATAAACGAATGGTTTGTAGGTATAAGGGATAGAGAGACACTATGGACGAATGGTATAGAAAGAGAGAATGGAATGGGGAAGGACGTGGAGACAAGTGACAGGATGACCGAATGAGTTGTGGTCACTCAACATTGGATTTTCCCTTTTCCTTTTATTTGCTGCGTGGCTCTCCTAGTAGTCTCGTTGCTTTTGTATTGTGCTGACTGTGCATGCAACTCCTTCACACTGACACAGGAACACACGAGAAGAGTCTGTCTATGTGACTACGACAAATCCACTCGAGTTGACATTGTGTACTCGATTGTAATGTAAGAGAACATGTAATCTATTGTACTTTAGTGGTTGACTTGTGTTTGGGCTCAATGCATTACACACACTTTTACATAAAATACTACTACTACCACCTACTACAAAGCATTGTTGAGTAGGTACGCAGCGTATACATCTGTATTCCATATATATTCCTATGCATTACTCAACATATACTAATGGCACATACATGTATAACTGTCTCTCTACATAATACTAACCCAACACACGTACATGTCTCTTACAATATACATACTGTGAGTACCCCCATATATACTACAAATACTGTGCAGTCTAATCACGGGAGAAAGTCAACAAAAAATATTGAATACTTTGCCTACTATACAGACACACCGAAATACTACACATACAAATACACGCACTATAAACGAAAAGTTACATGTGTATAAATGTTGAGCCTTACTAAAGTACATGTACATATAGGCAGAAACTCTTTTCTCAATATTGTGTTTGCTTACCAATGAGTTTTCAATGTTGTTCACTCACTTTCTCCCTGGTTCTTCTTTACTTTAACTCTTTTGTATGGATAATATGCTCTGTCCAACATATGACATTTTTCAACCATGCATATGCGTGTGGGGAAGGAAGGCTATAATATGTATGACGATAGCTATGAGTTTGTACTAACAAAGCAGTGGTGGACACGACGAAAAAAGAAGGGGAGTATTATTATGTTTATTCATTGATGTCCATATATTATCTGCTATAGTATTGTTAGTGTATAGGAGATACATGTGGAGGAAGTCACCAACAGATAAGTAGTGGGAGCAAATAGTCAATACCCGGGTTGAGGATGAGGACGAGGATCGTCTTTGACATTTGACATACGTTTTATGAGTTTCTATTTAATATTCTTCTTCGATGACTTGTGACCACATGGTAGTAATACTAGACTGTGTAAGTAAGTAAGTATTATGTAGTGTAATAATAGTAATGTGGTCTTGTAAATATGTGGGATGCATGGGTGTAGTATGAAAGTCTTTAAAGTATGTGTGTATGTAGGTATGGTCTTATATAATATATTTGTATGGTAGTTTTTAGGGTTTGTGTTAGTTACTTTTACTTGTTATTTTCCCATGTGGTTGTCGTTCCATGATATTTGCTAGTCGTAAGTATGTTCGTGTAAATAAAGTTGATGTTTTGTTGACTTTGAGTTGGTTGGGTTTTTATTTGACAGTGGTGGAGAGCTTGAAGCTTCCAGGAGTCCTTGTGCCATCTATAAAGAAGTACAATGAGACTGCCTTGTTGGAATGTCCGTTTGATATGGAGAACGACCGACTCTATTCAGTCAAGTGGTATAAAGACAACGAGGAGTTTTTTAGATACATCCCCAAACACAAACCCCACATCAGTGTGCATCAAGTCGATGGAGTTCATGTCATCGTAAGTTCTTTTTATCCAATTTCTCCCGTTTTAAACTTGTTTTTAGGGTTATTGTGTTATAAATCATGATAATTGTTTTACGTGGGCATTAAGCTCATAAACATGCAGCAAGATTATACAGTTCAGCTGTATATGCTTGTTAATTATATGCTTTTACGTGCATATTACTATACATTGCTGCAAATGTCAGCTTTCTCCAAAATGGAGCTCTGCTTTATAACTTTTAGCAGCTATAAGGAATATTGAAAACTTACATGCATTCATATTACTTACATATAGCAGTTAGTTCAGACAGAATAATGACTTTATGAAAATGTTATTCACGAAGCTAAAAATGGATTTACTAATGCACTCAGCGAACTCTCTTGATAAATTAAGGACGGGAGAGATGGTCTTACACTATTGCGCAAATAAATTATGCTCAAAGATAATAATGACGAGAATTGCATGGCGTTTATTAGTGCCTTGGCTATAGATAAAAGAGCACTCGGAATTTCCATACATGTTCTACCCCAGTAGTAGCACTCAAGCTACTAACACTTAATACTGCTATAGACTTTCTTGACACTAAAATTGTAGTATTTGAATACAATATAATTATGTGTGACTTTTTTTACCGAAAATTCTTTGTGCACACCAAAAAACTAAGAAATGACGCATTTGACTGCTTTTAAGTGATTTTCGCTCGATTTTCTTAACAAAATCACTCTATAAGGTTATGAATATATGCACCAAAATAAAACTACTCTGGATGCAAGGAAAATTCATGTGACAAAAGCCATGTCCACACTTAAACGATATGACAAAATGCTCTTATGTAGATATACCGGCGTAAATTAAATTATTTATTTTACAGCAATAAAATATAGAAACCTAAGTCTGTAGGTACAAATATTTAAGCTTCGTCTACAAAAACGTAAATTCAAAAATTAAAACCTTTTGTCCGATTTTTTTCGCTTTCATATCTTCAAAAATCCTCGAATACAAGAACCTACGGTTTAGATTAGTTTAGTAAAATCTTTGCTACATACCTAACCTACCTATTTAATGCATCGATAATAATATGACATTACGTTACACAGACAACACAACGTGACAAATAATTATGTGCAATAGAAAGGGTGAGAATGTGAACGTAACCTAACAAGTGAATGTGCATATAGTATGGTACTTAGGTAAGTATAAGGATTTCGGCGTGTTGAAAGGTTGAGGAATGGAAAGGGTAAAAGTATGGGTGTGTGTAAAAGAAATGCCGGCTCCATACACAGAGAAAGGAGCAAGGAAAGAGAGAGAGTTGCAAAGATAATGCGAACACCCATCGTGCAGAGCATTAACTACTTTTTCCTTTCAATTTACTCTAATGTATCGAGCTCTCAATTTTTTTTTGAAAGCTTCCTCTATTCTCTTGGTTTGGATTATTTTAGCTGATTAAATCCGCTGCTCTTCACTTTCACTCGGGTTTCTCCCTTATACCTAAGCTTCTGGTTATATTTATACAGCTGTACACCGAAAATGCATTCCTTCTACCATGCACCACGATTATATACCTCTGCTACACATGTGTAAAGTGTGTGGGCCTTGCTACCTTGTACATTTCTGACACTTTATTTTTGTGTGCTTTTTCTGTTCCATTTTGTTCGTCTCTTCTGACGAGTGTATTTATTTTCATTTGCTACTACTGCGTATGTATGTTGTAGAGTAAGTGTGTCTTGGTTGTGTGTAAAGTGTAAAGGTGGGTAGTATATGCTGTGCTTGTGCTCTCCTGGATGTTTCCTTCTTTTTCTTGACTCGTGTGTCTCTTTTGCATGCTCTTGCTTCCTTTTTCATCCAATCCGATCCTAATTTCATCTCATCTCTCTTTTCTTCCTCAGCACTTCATCCGCTCATTACGTTAAGTCAAAGCCACGCTAACCTAACTTAATACTCTTGGCTTTTCCTCTCCTTCCTCCTACTCTATGTAAGTATCTTCATTGCTGAGTTCAGTTGAGTGAGAGACTCTTCGTGTGCTTTATACAAGTACACGACTTTGTTTTGTTGTTTAGTGCTTCCCTTTACTTCTTCTTTCTTATATAATAAAATAACAGTAGTAGTATGTGTCTTGCTTATTGTTCGTGAACTTTGTACTGTGTATAATATGTACAAGGAATATATAGGGATGGACTCACTCTGTGCTTAAAACTCTATAGTAGTTTAGTTTAGTCACATTATTTCAATTTAAAAGCAAGACACAGTTTTCAAGTACTTCCACTACAATGTTTGTTCCGTAGCTACTAACTCGGGCATTGTACTACAAGAGATGGGTAAAAGTACAGTAATGTAATTCAGGTCTCAGTCTCTCTTTTTTTCAAGCAGCTTTTTACGACTTGGGTGAACTAGGGGGAGGAAACATTATCAAAGTTACATGTACAGATATTGCATTTAGTAACCGTCCGTGTCTTTGTCTTGTTTTCTCTTTGAAATCAAATTTGCAAATATCTTTTCACTGGAATCTAGAATAATGGTAGCTATAGCGGAAAAGATGAAATTGCACATCGAATTTGCGAGTGTGCTGCTACAGTATACAAATACACATACAACACATACATGAATGTGTGTGCAGTTTGCTTTCTATCTGTATGTTGTGTATCTTTCTGCATCGTTGAATGTCTTCAGTGACTTCACATTTGTGTCCATTAATATGAACAAAACCTTTGTGCATGTGTACAAACGTATTCAAACCTTGTTACTTAGGATTACTGGATGATGTCGTTCGAATTGAAATGGTAATGAGATTCATGCCACTTTGGGCAAATAACGCTAATTTCGCAGTTCTCTCAGTTTTGTTTTGTTCTCAACTTGCAGTAATTACCACTAAACATCACAGTTCACGTTTAGCAAATAAAAGACGTTTCCAAGCACATTCTATGTACGTGGAACTCTGTACTGTGCACAATGTAACATTGTACTACATGTACTATCTTTTTCCAAATCTAAATTTAGAATCTCATAAATTTTTTAGTATGCAACTCTTTTTTTTTCCTTTGCATATGTAATAGCCTTCGAGATTTAAAAACGTCTTTAGTTTCCACTAATTTTTAATAAATGCTTTTCTCATGCTGCTATTCATTAAACTCACCATGCATACATGTCCTACCATTAGTAAAGTTACCTTTACAAAAAATTCATATCTGGGTGAGTCTGTGAGAGCTTCTAATCTATACCTCTCCAACATTACATAAATGCATTAGTACAAGTTTTGCTAAAGGTAGAGTAGAGGAAACCAAAGTGAATTTACTATTAATGACTTTTTAAGCAACAGCTGGATTTTTCTCCAAGTTCGTCTTGAATTATTAAGCGTGTGCTGAAACCATTTGACTGCTAATACAAGTAGATATCTACCACTGTAAAACACACGAAACTACCTACCTACATAATACACAGTTACACAACGTATCTCCATACATTTATAAACTATCATACAATTATTAAGTAGGTATATACTATACATACCTAAATTATACACATAGTACCTACCTACTACTACAGTATATTACAATGTATACCTACACAATATGCAGCTACTGACATACAACACATAGCATGGCTGTAACAAGCATCTATTATAATACCCGGGAACACAGAGTAGCATAAGTAGGAGAAAACTTAATCTGGTCATGTACGATTTAGACAAGATTAGCTTTCAGAGCACATGTGCATATTACGACCTATTACTTTAAGCTAGCACAATGTGCTCTCTGTTAGAGAAAGCAAACTAGTTGCAGAGTTTTACACAAATGGACAGATACTCCAACAGATACACAACTAAAGTACTCCTACCAACTTAGGACTAGGACTACAAGTAGTACAGGAGAAGCAAAGCAGAATAAAATGGAGTAGACACTAAACCACGAAACTCAACTAAAGCACATTTACTACAGATATCAACTCAACTTGCTCCAAAGTACAAATTCTCCCTTTATTCAGGGGCACACAACTACAAGAACAGAAACACACAGTGGAAACAGGTAAAAGGCATCTCCTGCTAAACTTACATTGTATACATACACATGTAAAGCAAAACTATTGTGGTATATACTAAGCATATTATTCTATTAAACAGTCAGAGTGTATTTACATGCCTCTAAGTAGGTAGTCTATGTATTAGTTAGTTGAAAAGTATATCTATGCTATGTAGTATGTAGCTTGTAACTAACAAAGTAGATCTTGACTCTCATCCTTCGTGTTCTTCCGAAAAGCACTCAAAAGGTTGACTTGACAGTAGTGTGCAAACCAGTCAAGTCAACTTCAGTTAATACTGAATACTTAGAAACTGCTCTATAGAGTGTTAGTGTTACTGTGTGTTGTAGGGGTATACAGAGCTGGAGTTTGAGTCGTAATGCTTACAACAACAGGAGCAGAGCTTAGCGCACAGTTTAAGTTAAGTATGTATGGTTGTAGTGGTGGTGGTAGTACCTGGTAATAATAATAGCGCTGTTGTATGTAACTAGTACTTACTTACTCCTACTACTACCTACTTCTACTGACTTACTGTTCTGTAACCTATTTTACCATTTTCCTTTGCTGGGGCCTGTACTCGCGGATACGGATTGTTTGGCAAGCCTCAATCTGACTTAAAAGCTCATAACTAAACAGGGGGAGGTAAACCGAGAAAAGACCTCGGTTGAAACTTTAGTCGTTCATGTGTATGTTAAAGAGACACACAGAAAGGCAAAATACTAAAAGAGAAAGATACCTACAATAATAATGCTATAAGGATATACATTGTATGCAGTAGTGTGTGTTTACATTCTAATACAGCACTTGTACACATACACACACAAACAATACATCTGAAAACCAACTCACGCACTTTTGTGTGTTGTAGGTCTATAAATATATCGTATCGTGGTGACCTATTCGGGTTTTATGTTTTGTAGCTCATCACCATGCGACTAATTCAATGACAGACTTCCTTCGTCTTCGTTTACGCTTCCTTTCGTGTAATTCGGATATTGTATTCATTTCCGTTCAGATATGTAAATGTCATATATGTGTCGACAACTTTGAGTTATTTTAGGCCGAAATCCATATACAAGGCATCAAATTCTCGCTTAGCGCAAACAATTTTGTGATTTTTTGCAATTAATTGGTAAAATAACCTTTTTTTCAATTCGGAGGGGGCAATTCCCCCTCCTAAATACAGATACAGCCTTGGTATTTACTACTGATGCTATAATAAGTACGTTGTAAAGATGCGGATGGATGGATGGGGATATTATGTTGTGAGTAAATTAGCAGTTTCCTTCATTGTCGACAGACTCGTATATGTAAGTAGTTGAATGGCTGTATTTTTGTATGTGAGGGAAATAGCTAACTATTTAATATTCCATTGATAAACTTTCATTTCTTTCTTTCATTCTCAATAAAATATCTGTCTGGTTTGGTTGGTTGGTTTCTTTCTCATGAAAATGTAGTCAGTTCTTATACCCTGGGGACAGGAATTAATTCCTTTATTTGATTCGAGAGCGAAAAGAGTAAATTCTCCTGACTGCTTATTTTAGTGTCTTCTGTGATGCTGCTGTGCGTGTAGTTGATTCGGTTGTTCTCTTTAGACATGCAGATTCATCAGATGTGGTGATGAGATAGGATGAGTCAAGATGAATTGAGACCAGTCAGTCTTTCCTATTAGCCTTTTTCTTTTTAATAGCATTGAAATGAAATGAAAATGCATTTTTGACTTTATTTCTTCATTTGACAAGCTACGCTTAGAATTCCTTTGTATTTTCTGGATACACACAGAGAAAGAGGGGCGTTAGAAGGAGTTAACGTAGCAGTAGTAATAATAGTAAACAGACAAGTTTCTATGTAGTACGTAGGTACTAGTATAAGTAGTATTAAAATATACTTAGACAGACACTCTATGTCTATGTACATACGAATATAGTTCGGGTTTGTCTAACTACGTAATATTTTCAGGGGAAGTGAATAAACGAATGCAAAAAAATTCTCACACACTTCTTGCAGAAGAGAATGAGGACTATAGGAGGACTTAGCTTGGCTGTTTGTGCATCACAATTCTCTTTTCTTTTATTCCTCATGACTAGTATGTCTTTTGCCGGGTTGATTGTGAAAGGAATGGAGCCGTGACTTGAGAAATGCCAGAATTGGAATTAAAGACCAAGCAAGAACAGCACACTCACATACATACACTCATACATATACACTCATATATACACAAAGATATGGGAAAAGGAAAAGAATGGGTTCAACAAGAGGCAAAAGCATCTCACACAGATCCTTTTTCCTTTTCTGCTCTTCTTCGTCGTCTTTGGGATTCATCTAAAGGCCCTCCACTTTTAATGCACTAATGGTCTTCCAGCACCAAAGAATTTTCCGCTTTCTCTAGCAATTCTATCGTTTCTTTAGAATGTGGCTATGAATACCTAAAACACTACTGTGCCACTATTAAGGCAAAGGCAACATGATGATAACAGTATATTCTACTAGTACCTATGTATACTTACTCCATACGACTGTATACATGTAGCATTCTATTGCTCTACTCTCCTGACGTCCGCCTCCATTATAAATATTTCAAGCTCAAGTAATCAGTCTAGACTATATTCACAATTCACACACATACACACACTGCAAGAAATTTTCTGAATACCTACAGCAAAGGAAATGTGTGCATGGGAAAAAATAAAAGTGATACTTTTTTCATCGATTCATCATATCATAACACAACATATACAAAGAGTGCAAATGTATTCAGTGTGTGTGTGTTATTCTGTTGTATGTATTTTTATTACCCGGTTATACTTATAGTTATTGTTAGTTTAACTTTTCCTTGCTTGCTTTCACGTACACACATAATAATACAAACAAGTTGCAGCACATTACCAATAATACTGGTATTTAGCCTTTAGCTGTGTGAAATTCTCTCGAAAGTGCAAACAAAAGGAGATTGAGCTGAAAGGAAATGAGAAGGATGAGATGACTAATAAAAACTGTTTCGAAGTAGTAAAACGTGCCGGAGAGTTCATTCCTCCTTTTGATTTTCCGTTAAAACGTGATGAGGTGTGCTTCAATGAAAAACATTTTTTCATTGAAATTCATCTCGGAAAAATTTATCAATTCGAGATGAGATTTGCATTCATGAAATGTTTTCAGGCACAAGTACTTCACTTTCACGAGAGTTCTATTCAACTCACAGAAAAGGTGTTGCTTTGTCACACGGACAACACAAAGTTTCCTACACAAGCCCGTGTGTCATTGGTGCATGTGTAACTTCCTGTATGTTGTACATATAAGTGACTACCATATAAGTTCCAATAACCATTTTGAGAATTTTATAAATGTGCCTTTATTATTATGTGTGTATTGTTATTTATTTAGGTTCATATACAGATACAGGTATGAATATTGTAGTCCTTCCAATTTCAAAAGCTTTACATTCTACAATGAAAGTTCTTCAAAAATAAGAATCACTATGCTAAACACTTGTGTGGCTCTTTATACTAGTTGTATAGATACTCAGAGAGTGAATAATACTTGAGACTTTTCAAAGAAGTGTCAATGCTACTGGTAGAAGTGTATAAAATATAATAAAAAGTAGAAGACAGAAAGCACGAATTGTAGTCAACAGGTCAAATGATGAACTATGCGTGCTAGTCAATATTACTACATGTTCATATTAAACCACGACAGTAATACTGACGGAAGTGAAAGATACATTCATAGAAAGCGACAGGTACTATGGTACTAACTCAGTAATTCATTTCTCATGTTTTCATCAGTACGAAGATTCATAATACACAACTATCTTTCAACCCCTCCAACACAGTACAACCATACACTACACAGTGCACATTCAATTGATTCATACGTAATTTGACATTTGACACTCACTGTGTTTGCAGAACCTACTTTTAATTATCTTTTCATCATAGCCACTATGGACGATCATTATCATTACTGAATTACTACTACAATTTTCATACGCATACAAGACCTGATAACTTTTAATTAACTATTATTTCTTGCTCCTGTGTTTTTTCGATGACCGTTTCTAACAAACAAGAATTAATTTGAGATTTGATTTTTTTTATTAAATAATAACTCTTCAGTTTTTTAAAGGTTTGCTTTTAGATGACATGATTGAATCTGGGGGTAGTTAGCTGCTCCTTGTGGTGTTATTCATATTCTGCTCTTGTACACAGACACTTGTAAACAAATAGGGAAAGAACTTTTGTAGAAATGTCTAACTCAGTTTGTTTACACGGAAGATGCTCTAGGCGCTACAACAAGTAAATAGCTACGAATCATATACATAGACTGCCTTTGGCTGTGGTGGTGGGAAACATCCATCTACTCCACACAGTTGCAAGCATTTCCACATTATATCTAAACACTACAGCACCATTCATTTTGAAGACCTGTGTATTTACCAACGTTGTATTAGTAGTAGTAACTGTAATCGTTATATAGGAGAAAGGATGGATGCTTGTCTTTCTTTCCCTTGGGCTCTGGTAGGGCAGTGTAAGTATTTATTATAAAGGTAGGCACACTCTTTAGTCGTTTATAAATCCGCAGTACGTCACAACTACTTAAAACTGACAGAAGTCAATAATAGTAAATAAGTATAGGATGAGGCTGACGAGAGCATCTCACGACGTACTTCTACATATTAGGTATATGCTCAAAGTTACATGAAGTACCTTATACAAACTTTCACATTTATTTAAGTGTAAGCACTAAGTACCTACCTACGGATAGGTACTAGCATGAGTGTTTGCAGAGAGACAAGTCAGCATTCCATTGTGAAGTCTATCTTTAATCCAACAAGCTTAGTTGATTATCGAATAACGTATGCGGATCCAGCAAACCTTACTACTGCACTACACTATAAATATGTATTAGCCCTAAACAAAACCAGTTGTGTTAGTATAACATTAAACGCAAGAGTTTTAGCAATAGTATTACTAAGTAGTATTAGTCCGTATAAGTTTGTAGACGTTTTCTCCCCCTTTCTCTATGTACTTATAGGACTAGGACCTACTCCTATATTTTGTACACTTAACACTAGCCCTGCAAATAGTATGTATGTAATCACAAGTATATTACACATACACCTATACATACTTAGCGCGTATTTCGTGTAGGTATATTGTTAGCTTTGACTTTACAGTCCTCACTTTTATTTATCTACTGGGTTGTCAGTGAAAATTTACTTATTTCTCATTAATTACAGTTCGGAAGCTGATTGTGAGTTTAAACGAAGAGAACGTGTAGTAACATTACATAACAGCACACACTACACACACAGCTACAGCCGCAAATATATTGAGCACTCACATCACATGCAGCTTTGCTATATGTAGTCGTAGTGGGGGACTTTCCATGCAGGAACTTTCACTCAAGGAAATATATTACACACACACAGTAGTTCTGTGTATACTATTAGTATTTACATCTCCGGTTATATATGTTTGCAAAACTAACTGCGACTACAATACAATACATTATGCATACTATTTATATAGTGTACCTATGTACCATGTACCTCTAATACACAATACTGCTATACTGTTTTGTGTAAAGCCAATGCACTCGATCACTCACACATACATAGTACTCTGTAGTATAATATAACAAAGAAACTAACTCTATGTATGTACTTTGCACACACACAGTCAGAGAACCACACGCGTTCCCCATTTTCTGTTCTGTTGTTACGTTTAAACGAGAGAGTCAAGTGAAACTACCCGCGTACTAGTACCCACTACTTGTATATCTAGCTAGACACACTTTGCAAAACGTTAGCAGCTCAAGTTATGCATTTGCAAACTTCTCTACAAATCATTCAATGTTCAGGGCAATTTAGTGCTTTGAGTGTGTATAGTGTGTAATGTAATGTGTGTAGAGTGTAGACGAAACAAGAGAGCCACAACACATACCACACACACACATACACACACAAACACACTGAACGTGTACAATTTAATGTATTTGTAATGTATAATGTATGTAAATCGAAGTTTGCACAACCCCACGTTAAAATATACCTAAACACTAAATGTACACTACGATTTCTCACACTGTGTAAAATGTACAGTGACACACGATTTCTCCACCATACTTTACATTGCATAACATCAAGCTTAGTAAATATTGTTTGTGTAGCAGTCCTACATAGTTGGACACACTACACAATACCTACACAGTACACACACATTTGAAAGCTGTCTGTTAAAACTTATATAACCTTTGTCCCGTTTTAAATACAATGTTGTCTGCAGCCCTCGATGTATGTATAGGTACTGTGTGTACAAAGTACAAATACGGCGAGAGATTAGTTATTGTTTGAAAACCGGATGTAGTCTACTTAGTTAGAATGTGCAAATAAATACTCTACTGGAAAATACTAGTGTTTGTTGGTTTATATCTGAATGTATGAGTGGATTTGAGTGAGGATTGTGGATTTTGAGATGCGATGGATGGAAGAGAGTGAGTGCTAAAAAAGCTCTTTTGCTTTCTCGGCTAAAAATCAATAGAGAAATATTTTATGGAATTGAATTACCTATATTATAAAACACAGTGTAAACATAACACAGATGTTTCAGAATGATAATCGTCCTTTGCGTATCTGGATATATTTTCAATGCTATAGGTATAACATGTGAAGTACAGCACAAGAGTTACAATTTACAAACGAAAGCAATGTGTTTGTTTCGTTATACAATTTGTACGTGTGTTTTGAGTGTACATTATGTATTACGTGAACATATAAATATTTGGTCAATATAGTGTTGTGTAGCAGAGACATAGTCCCAAGACATAGATGTTATTTTAATACTAATACCACTACGCTTGTACTTTTATGTGTTTATATAGCTTTAGCCATGTTAAAGTAATGCAATAGCAGGTTTCTCGAGTGAAAATTTGTGTTATGATGTAAAATGAGATATGAAAGTGCGTGTAAAGGTATGTATGCATCTATGTATAATGCAATACAAATGTGTGTAGCGTACCTTTACATATATTTGATATTATTTATATGTTTTTTGTATTTTATCAGTACAACTAAGTGTGTGTGATGTTGTTGTGTATTTTCTTGTATGTATATATAGCCTGGTAGTGGTAGTGAGTGCAGTATGTGTATGTATTTGTGTGTATGGAGAACAGAGTGCGAGTGGTTATGGTGTAGAGAAATGTTGCTTAAGGCTTACTAGATAGGAATAACACATCCACATCAAAGGCAAATGGCATTATGCAAATAAAAGCCAAAGCCAACTTCCATCCACTTTGTGTATGGTGTTGGTGGGACTCGCTACTTACAACATTCGCATTCGTATACCTAGTACTATTATGCCTTATTCTCTCTCACTCTCCTACAGAATACAACTACTTACTGAATTACATTTTCACTAGCATTTGCCACCATCACACACATACACACACTCGTATGTACTGTGGTACTAGACTAGTAATGTTAGTGTGTTACGCTGTTCTGTATCGCAATTTTGTATTCTAGTCGAATTTATTCATTTTGCTATGAACTGAACTGATAGATCTGTGAGTTGTGCTGCCATAAGAGAGTGAGAGGACTGTTCCTGCCTTCCTTCCACGAGGTTAATGCCCAAAATGTCAGAAAAGATTTTTTACACCGGTTATGCAAACGACATGACATTCCTAGGGAAAGTAAGGAGTTTGTTGAAGAAGCGGATTATTCTTTAGCTATGTCCTATTAGATGTATTAGTATTTTCACTTTGTGTTTATTTTAGTCAGGAAGTTTTAAAATACAAAGAAATAGTAAAAAGGGAAAATTGTTTACGTTGTTCCAAATACTAGAATAGAATTATATTTATACTAACGTGTTCGAAGAAGCATAAGGAATAAGGTCTGTCATGATTAAGTCATTGTGCGCAAGGCCTCCTGCATTATTTCATTTCTTGTTTTAGCGAAGCATTCCGCAAAATAGTAATATTTTACTAAGGTTAGGTTTACTAGGTTGTTGGGTGTGTAAAGTGTGTGTATGAGAGGGACAATAGTATTATAAGGAATATTAAAGAACGGGTAAACTGACAAAGTATGTTTGTATTTGATGATCGAAAGATATAGACTGTAGTTTGAAAATGATAGTAATTCATGGTTTAGATCGCATGGCAAAGTTGGTAATTGCATAGACTTAGCATTGATTGTAGGGGACAGGGAGTCCACAGTAGTAATTTTCGCAACTGATGATTCTTGCATGCCAGCTAAACCCATATTTATCATTTCTTTATCTTTATCTACATTCGCCTTTTACGGCCGTCACTGAAACTGAGTGAAAGCTCAGACTTAACCGATTGTTCAAACCATACGCTTATCTTTTTACACGTTATGTATGCTAGCAGACGAGGTATGAAATTCATATAGTAGGTGTACTCTGAGCTGTCTCAGTATGTCCAGGTATGTTCACAGTATCGAACACTGTACACAGTGCTTATAGCATGAAACTGGAGTAAACGTGCATTTCTAACAGAATGCACCGACAGTCATTTTCTAATTTACATAAAGCTTTTTATTATTTCTACTGTAACATACCATATAGAGTAGAGTTACATTTCTGATGTTGAATCTCAGTGCTTTAAAGCATTGTATTGATTGTGTGTTCTGCATGTATATATTCAATCATGTGGGATTTGTACCGTTGTACCTATGACGTTTACTTTGCTGTATTTGTCATCATTATGTCGTGGGAATTCCTTGCTTGTCAACTTACGTAATATGACTTTAATTGATTATTCATGAATGCATACTTAGTGTAGATTGCCGACTGTATATTGAAAAGAGAAAAGTTGTGCTGCACAACTTTCCAAATGTTGTGCAAAATTATTTCCATTGATCAAAAACTACCTAATGCGATATTCTCTTTCTACCTGATGTACTGAATAGTTTTCTAACTCACAAAATTCATTTTAAATCAAAATTACTCATTACTCTCAATTTATATTGGCCATTCTCATCGGGTTTAACACATATTTTGAAAAAAATGATATAATACTTTTAATGTTTTCTGGCAACAAGGACAGGGTATTTAGTAGAACAAATTAATAACAAGTATTTAGTACGTGTATTTAGAATCAATGTAAAACATTTACATGTAGGTATGTGGGAATTTCACCTTCCTCTACAAGCAATGGTGTAAAAAAGCAAAAGCTTTGTTTAACTTAACCTGAAAAATATCTAAACATACCAGGAAAATTGAAAAAGTTGTCTAAAAAACTTTAATATAAAATATTGAATTGAATTTAAATGTTTTTCGGCAACAGTAACAGGAATTTTTTAACAAAATATGTACATAGTACTACCTAATACAGAGCACAATACAATGTAATATCTCTACAGGTATGTTCGAATTTTACCTTTTCCTAAGAAGTCCTTCCATCCAAATGATCTGAAATAATGTCATAATATAAAAATTTGAATATAGTTTATTATTTTCCGGCAACAAGAACAAGACAAATATTTTAGAACAATTAATAAAGCAAAATAAGTATAATTACCTAATACATGGCACAATACAAGTGTACACAATACCTTTAAAGGTATAGGTATGTATGTGGGTATTTTACCTTTTTAAAAAATAAAAACTGTATTTAAAATATCTCCATAAAAAAATTTCTATCTAATATAAGTAGTGCTGTAAATCGATGCATCGGAAAGCGTTTATCGATACGATACGTTGTCGATACGATACGTTGTCGATAC
>JAQFYB010004580.1:0-15943 GCA_034694085.1 Pogonognathellus longicornis
ACATTTCTGACAATGAGTGAAAGTTCTAGGCTGCAGCAGCAAAAAAAGGAAAATATACGTTGTATATAAAACCACAAGTGTATAGTGTAAAGTACATGGAAGAAAAGGTTAGTGTTACTATTACTGCGTGCTACTGGTGCTAGTTGGTTTAGTTTGGTTGGCTTGATGTCAGGAAAAAGGGAAGGAGCGAAAAGTCTCACCTACGGCACAATAGAAGGAATATAACATACAACTTCTAGAATCAGCTTCTAGAATCATATGAACGTGGTTAGCAGCCTGTAGAAACTATAGCATAAGAACTGACTCACAGAAGGAGTTTCTGTCCCACTTCCAGTTTCCAGCCAAGCCAAGACGCTGCTTTCTGGTATTAAGCTCCTGTTTGTTGTCAGTTAGAGAGTATCTGCATTCATTCGACTCTCTTCACTGTTTTCCTTGCAGTAAACTATACAGGCATCAAGCTATAAAATGCTTACGACTTTACATGGGAAGCATACCCTGTAGATTTCATATCTGAGATGGTGGAGGTGGTAGGAGTAGGTAGTACAAGTAATGCATTAGGAACATTACTATGTGTAGTATTGTGTATATAATGTATAAGGTATAACCGGAAAGACACAGACACTCAACTAAGTTGACTGGAGAAGGAGAAACTACAATGCGGCTACACCTGTGACTTGTCTTGCCTATTCCATCCATTCTCTTTTCTTTGTATGAAACACCACAGCTTAAACTTAGAAAGACGAGCTTGAGGCTTTCTCTGTTCTTCATCGTTAGTCTTAAAGGCAAACCGAACTAAGTCTACTTGAGTTGACTGGAACTGGATTACTTTTATTCATCTACTGCATCATGCTATACAACTGTATAAAGATATTAGGGAGAAAAAGGTTGCTACACACGCTACACAGAGACACAGAAGCAAAAGCTGCTACAAAGTAACAGCAGCAGCAAAAAGGAAATCGTAACAACGCAACGGTTCCGATCCCAAAACTTTCTCTTTGTGTGAGGCAAAGATCTCTCATGGAAAAACGAGATCTGTCTTTTTACTTGAGTTTTGCTGTGTTGATTGGGACGGTGTGATGAAATTTCAAAGTTTTCCACATACCTTTGTACACATAGTTTCTGAGCTGCTAAAGAGAGGATTGCAAGGTTTCGAGAATTGCAACTTTGATGTGATTTGTTACGACGAGGTTTCGTTCTCGCCGTCTTGTAACTCAGTAATGGTCCAAGTCACGAGATAAAGTATTACTTGGTTTTTCGAGATTCCTTTTGGCGAAAAAGTAAGAGACAGATTGCGATTTCTGTGCATTTCACCGTTCAGCTCCCACGCACGTTTTCATACTTATTATAACACATTAAATCATGATTTTTTCCCTGGAAGTAACCGGGAAAGTCATTATTGTAAGACATGCAAGTAAGCCGATATGTGGCCGAGTGGGATATCACGAAACATGACGTGACTACATACGTGTACAGGGATAAAGTACTTTCTGAATTAAATATAGCTCGTTACATACAATAGGAATAATGTCCTTTTAACTTACGGAAATAGAATTCTTTCCTAACAATTTCTTTCTACTTCTTCTTACTTACATACCTACCTAGTAGTACCTACACTAATAGGTACTAAGTATGTAGAAACGCCATATAAGTAAAAGTGCGAAGTGTTATTGACTTTTGAAAAACTTTCGCTGTTCATCATAATCTCCAATCAAAATCCTAATCAAATTGAAGTTCTAAATTTCTCATTGCACGCATCATTGTAGCTACTTTGAAGTGTTTTGTATATGTGGTTGGCCAACCAAGAGGGTTGGAAGAAAGTTTCCCTGTCATATTATAGGAATCTCTATAATTATAAACTTGGGTGTTTTGTGTGTAAATTAGAAAATCTAAATTGATAAAGTTACTCCATTGTCAAGTCAGTTTAACCGCATAACTAATTAACTAGTTACTTGGACTGACGGTTAGAATTTCCAGTTCAATGCGCACCGCACCAGTACACCCAGCCAGGTACTGAGGTAGAAAATCGTCTGTATCTAGAATGTAGAAGTATGGCTGTGTTGCACTCGTTTATCTTGTGTAGTGTGAGAGAGTGGGTAACTTGGTTTAACTATTTATTAGTCCCCATGGTATGTACTCTGTGTCTGTTCCTTATTGTAGGTGTGCTAGAATTTAGTGCTACAAGCACAGATGTATAAAAGACTTTTGTTTTAATCAACGAGCATGTATGCATAACAAATGTAATACTTGTTTACCATTTGCAACCTTTCCGCTTTAAACTGTCGCAAGTGTAGTGTAGTGTAATGTGCCTGCTTTTAATATTGTTAGTAGATTCTACTTACAATCTGGAATCTGGATTACTACAGTATGTGACTGGTAATTTAAACACATGTAGTAGTATAATATGTAGAATTATCGAGGCGAGAGGGAAAGTGCCTATTGAGTTTTCGGTTTTGCTGGCTTCTGTGGTTTTTAGTTGGAGTTAAATGGATGATGCTTGAACAATGCAGAGGCAGCTACAAACTGAGAACACACAAACAGATTCATGTATAGGCATTAATTCCTTTCGTTCAACTTAACTAATTTTGGGAGACTTTGATGGGATCGCCAGCCATCTGGAAAAGTACACATGATATCCAGCAGAATATTTAGTTTCGCCAAACTCCCTCCAGCCCTATACTACGCTACGCCATCCTCCACATCCACAGTTTGAGTGTCCGAATGTTTTTGCTGAATCCGACATTTATTTGAGACTAAATAAGGTAATGTAGTAATATAAATGGTCCGGTTTGTTGGCGGTGGTATAAGTGCATGATATTGCATGCCTGACGTAGAAGAATATGCTCATGGCTTTAGTCGATGAGCGAATTCAACCGCCGTTTTTCAGTCCAGCACAGACTTAGAAAGTGACTGGAGGCTGTCTTGTCCGAGTGTTCATGGCCGTGGCTGCTGGACACTAAAAACCTGACTTGAGTAGATTGTGGCACTTGCATTGCATACCTTGGTACTTGCTGTTCTACCTATTTGTATTTAGTTGACTGAGTCCTTTATATTGGTCTTGTTCTTGCGTGCCTCACTTGTCAATTTGCACTTCTTTTGTACTGAGTGCCTGACTTGCCTCTCTCTAGTAGCAAACCAGACAGGAGAAGGACAGGCACCACACAGGACTCGATTCTACAAACACATGACGTTTAGGTTCTGTCCAGGCCATTTTGTTGTTCTTCTTCTGTATACGAAGGCAGCTAGCTACTACATGGGAAAGTAGAGCTACCACTATACCACGAGACAGACCACCGTTTCATCTGTGGAGTTGGAGTTGTATGTATATGTACTTCACGCTGAACGTGAACAAATTTACTTTTTCCTAACTGCTACATAATATTTATCTATAACTCTGCGTTTAGTAGGCGAAGTTGATGTCGGTGGTGGCCTGATTGAAATTGTATTTACATTGACGTGGCTCGTTGACTCAAGTCGAGTTTTAGCAATCCAATCCAGTTGAGCGGTTCATGTATCGAACCACTTGCACTGCACTGCTCCCAACCACATGTCCATGAGGGTCTGTTTGACTGTTTGTCATTGAGTAAGTGTGCTGTGTTGTTGTAGGTATGTCTATAGGTATGCTATAATGTACACACTCTTTATTTTTCCGTCTTCCGCGGTATTTATTGATTGAAATAGCAAATAATGACACCAAAGAGAGCCAGAGTTTCTAAACACGTCCAATTCAATTCAACAGACGTTACATTTGATACGATGCAGACCTGAGTTGCACTGAATGTAGTTGCTGTGAGAGAAGTGTGCAGCTTGTTCACAAATATAGGGACAAGCGGAAATTCCTTTGGTTTTGTTTGTGTTGTGTTTGTGTGTGTGATGGGGGTATAGAATATTTACCAATAGCATATACTGTATATAGAAAACAGAGAGCAAACTGATTCTCAGTTTGTGTAATGCCATTGTTTCCAACAAGAGTGTTCAAAGAAGTTGAAGAATTCCATTTCCTTTAGTATACGTAAGTAGCATCGTTTAATGTCTATATCATGTAATCGTTAATTCCATAGTGCACAGTACATACGCACACATTGAATAGAATATTATAATGTAGCCAAATACTATTGCATCTACACTTGAATTATAGGCCATGATTACATCGCATCTTTCTTCTCTCCAAATGTAGCATAACAGTGCATTCCTCCTTGTCCTATCATCAACCAGAGTTTCAGCGTATGGTTGCATTCTGTCTTTTTGACACGGCTGTCTCATTGTATGCAACTGGACTCACTCAACTATCATTTATATCAAAATACCAACATAACATTCATTTGACTGGATGAGTTACGTATTTATATATAGAAACAAACCATAATGATCTGCGACCGCTTCGCTTTCACTTCAAACAAACCTCTTTTGCGAAATGAATTTGATTTGTGGTTGTTTCTGGGAAACATTTATGTATTATGCTTTACTATTCTCTTTGAATTGCACTAAAGACTCTTGTTGTCATCCACCGTAGCGACTACACTAACTAACCGTATACCATTTCATAACTTTAGAGATATTGGGATGTTGAAACTTGAAAGCTAGCATCCATTCTGCTATTTATTATTTGTACTTAGTTGGAACGACTAATATGTCTAATTAATTGATAATTCGACTGAAATCGTATGAAATGTCGGTTTACATGAAAATATCAGAAAGTGCCTTCTGAAGAGAGTCGCAACTAATAGGAACCAAGTAGATGTAACGAAAGTAGATGTAACGAATTCTTCTTCCACTGAATTCAATTACATGGACTAGGTGTATGTACTGGTGTATATAGGTACTTTATTTTTAGTCGCCGACTTTTTTCTAAGTATTTCGTATCTGATTAGCTAGCTCACAAAGTTGTCTTTGACATTTATTTTACTGACAATTGAGACAGTGAGAATAATATAAAATATATGTATTCCAACAAGATTGCTATAATACAATAAATGATGGTGAAATAGAAAGTTTGTATGCTGTCGTTAGTTTAATATCCTAATGGCCTGTGTAGAAGTCTATAGAAGTTGTGTATATCTCAATGATGGATGATATGAAAAGCTAGTGAAGTGAAGGAATCAGACAATAGTTTGAGATCCGACCGGCAAAGAATGGCGGAATGGCACATATGCGAATGAATGAGGGAAACTGCTGTTCCTTTCCTCTGGAACAGTTAGACTCAGTTAGAGATAATGTGTAAGAGAATGACAGAAAAGTTGGTGGCGGAGCGTAAAGGTAATCCATGGTATAATATTAATGATATTGTTATATGGCCTTGTTTGTCTGTATACTTTCTGTGTTCTATACCACTAAACTATTTCTGACTCCACACAGAGGACAACTACTCACACAATACCAGTTTGAGTCCGGATATTGAATTTTGGACACGCATTATTCATCTGGGGATGATAGAATTCCCTTCTCGTTTCGTCCTATGACTCTCAGTGGCAATAGCAGTCACGTCTCATTTTCCTGTAGGCATATATATTTCTTCCATCTCTCACTTGGCCTGTGTTGTAACGAATCCTCATTTCTCTTGGGATTCTTTCAATTTTCTCATTTTTGATAGATTCAATACATAGGACGCTTCCTACTTTGATTCAGAATTATAGAAGTTCCAAATATTAAGACGAATAAATTTAATGTTTTGAATTGATTTAATTCTTTACAATTCTTTCTAGCCAACTCAAGTATACTGTTGATATGAGAATGTAGATGGCAAGCTATTAAGAAAGCATAAAAATTATTGATTATTTAAGTATTGTATAACATTAATTAATTAATTATCTAATAAATAATACCCACCTTCAGCTATGATTCCACTTTAATTACATGAAACAGATTACCTATAAAACTATCAAATACTAGCCTTTGGGGCCGGAATGTATAAGTACTACAGGATATGAGTATTCATTATTAAAGAGCCTGTAAATTGACAGTTTTGATACCCATAACTTATAGTGATCTATATTTTAGATCTTAATAACCATAATAACATAATAACCCTGGCATATAGCACTTCAATGAGCCAGTTAAATTATAATATCCATTACATAATGCAGGTATTAATGATACATATACATAAAATATGTTGATGAAATGAGTTGCATATTACAATTTTCGATTAGCTTTGTATGGGGATTGTTAACATTGCAGAAATCCTTTCATTTGATTAATAAAGCTAAAATACTGTAATTACGAACATGGCGAGTCAAAACGGAAAGCACTACAAGCTTAATTCTGAATGTTATTTATGATGAACAAGACAGGCAGATCCGTCATGCTGAAAGCAGCAGCGTCTTCACTTTTGTCTGTGTAATAAACTTGTGGGTTTCATTTTCTGTACGAAAATGGCAAATAGCCCTTTGGTTATAATTATTCTTGTTTAAGGCTTCCCAATATAATGCTCACATACCAAATTGGTCGACTTTCTGCTGAACTACGGCTTCTTTCCTCTGTTGCGTCATTGCTGTATTTAAGTACTGCATTATAATTCTTTAACCATCCTTCTGAGTCTCGACTATGTGGATTGAAAATCCTCATGTATTTAACTCTCCTATAGAATGTACTTCAATACAAGAACAGGTTTTAGTTTTGAAAGAAGACTGTCTGATAGAAGCCTATAAAATAGACTGACAATGATCCTCTGACAATTCACTACCTTTTACAGGATGGTATGTAGTAATAATGTACCTTGTGTTTTGTGGAGTGTACTTGTTGTATTGCACTGGCGTAGCCAGGGGGGAGCAAGAGGGAAATTGATCCTCCTCCCGAAATCCGGAAAAAATACCTAGTTTATTTTACCAAAAAAGTACCAAAAATCGCGATAGTTATGTGCGAATTTTATGTTCATTTTTTATTAAATTTGCTCCCAATTTTCGCGTTTTGCGCAAAAATGAGTATACCTCATGTTTTGAGTCCCCCCCCCGAAACCAAATCCTGGCTACGCCTATGTTGTATTGTATTCTGCACTGGTTGGTGAAAACTTTTCTAAAACATTCCAACTACGTAATACATAAGTCACTACACATGGGCAAAATTGTACTTCATATATTGTGTTCGATTGCGTACAAGTGTAAATATCTTTGTAGTATGTAATAGACAGTTAGAAGTTGGTGGGAAATGTTGCATTGTAGCTGGTGAAAGTGCTGGGACTGGATAATAGTTGTTTTGTACGTTTCAGATGTACAAAAGTAATCCCTTGCTATAGAGTTCCATCATCCTACCTAGGTACTCTTAGTTTTTGGCTGCCTTTCATGTTGAGTTACCTCGATTACCATATACTGCTATAGTAGACCAGTAGAGCTTCATTCTGTATAAAACATATTTTTTTATGGAAAATAAATACTCCGTCAGCAAGTTTTTATCAAGAGAAAAACACACTGTATAGTAAAGCACGTACGTGGAATTTCATCTTTTGCAATAGCGATTGTTCAATCTTTCTTTGCAATCTTCTTTACACATATTTTCATAAATATACAAACCTCATGTTGCTGTTACTTTGTCTGAAAGCGTTTTGTACCTACAAGGCATAAAGTATAATGTTATTTTTCGTTAAAGTATTATTTCGAGTTCCACTGTAATGCACTTACCATATACAGTTCATATACTTATTGTTCCCAAAGAAGTTTACCTTGAATCTTATAGCGGATTCTATTTCGAAATTCAAAATATTTTAGACAACACTTGAAAAAATGCATGTACCTATGTGTATTAGAAAATGAATCAAATGTAATGCATACTTTAGCCTTTAATAACAAACATTCCATTCGATGGGATAAATCAGAGTACCAAAAGCTACTAATGTTCATACTCGTTACTTGCTCGTTACGAATTAAAAAAACACTTCTAGACTTACAATTAGTCGGACTATTTATTGGAACAAGGGGTATTATCACCACAACACCACACTTTTAGAAATTCTAATAAATGAAGCTTCCAATAACTTTTGCCAGTAAATTAGATACTAATTAATAGTAAGCGATGAAAGGATTCATATCTATTTTAAATAAATAAACATTTGCATCCTTCCAAATTAACATACCTACTTAAATTAATGTCATATTTACGATCAATCTCTATGTTAAATGATGCAATCAAACTGTGTTACAGTCAAGATATTCTGTCCCAAATATAATAAAAATATACAGAACTTTTCAAACTAAAAATCTGTATTTATGATTTACTAGAGCATTTAATTGGTTCCATTTTGCTAGACTGGAATGGGGTTAACTTGAATTATGTATTACATAAAATAGAATGTAGATATTCATAATTAGATTATTATTTAGTTTAAATTATTCATTTGTTAAGAAATAGCCTTAGTATTTAGAATGCAATTATGTAGTTGCTTTTTGTTAAACTATACTCATGCAGTTTTAATAAGCATCTTTCGTCTGAGAGATAATGAGCTGGCCAAGTATCAATGTGTGTTTATCAGTATAGAGTAGTTCTTGATGTGGCACACCTAAATGCACATTTTGATTTCTAATGCGCATAACAACAATAATATGAGATAGGTACACAACACAGGGTAGTTATCTTCAGGAAAGTTTCCGAATAATGTTTACTTTGCTTACACATCGTAATCTTTAGTTTCTGTTCATCGGATTGTAAACAACTTCCACCTGCGGGCATCATTCAGATTCTATTTCCCTTGCTATCTGTTCAATTTCTCAGTTCATATAATATTTCTATATACCGGTAGATTATAACGCTTCAATGATTTCCTTTAGCAAGCACAACGTTCATATAGACACCGCGATAGTTCCACTTTCTGTAATAATATTAGTAATGGTTTATAGTTTCTCTTTGGAAATGTAATGACGTCAATTTATGTAGCTTAATGATGGATAAATGACGAAATGAATGGTTTGAAATCGATTCCCTGAGTTACTTAGGTACGTTAATGTCTTGTGTTGTGAGGCCACTAAAAGCGTGTTGAATATATTTGTAAATGAATTTTGATTATTTTCAGGCAAAGCTGGAGACAAAGGCTTTAAAGGCGAAAAGACCTGGGTTTACAGATGAGCGATACAATGAGACATCCTACTACGTTGAAAACGGTAAGTGAATTTCTTGGTTTTGGAAATGTAAGTGTGGCATCTGTGTGAAAGGTTCTAGCAACCACGCAAAAATATTTAGTAATTTCCATTTGGGAGCATGAATGTGACGAGATTTGCTAAATGATGAATTGATGAGATTTTAATTACGGCTCCTTTGCGCTTAGATTAAGAGTGATTGAAGGAAATGAGGCTTCCGATGAGTGAACTAACCGGTAATCTAAGCAATTCTAAGCAGAGTGCAAACATTTGCTGAATATGGTTCTAGTGTAGGAATTCCGTTGTGTAAGCTACGATAATATAGACTGACGTGTACAGGAATTTCCTTCTTTTGGTGCCTTGTCTTGGTGACACAGGTGAGCGTTGTAAATGTATGGGATCCAAAAGCGATTTTGCAGGGAAATTAAGTGGGAAATCTCTTGTTGTATCTAGAAACTGCTAAAACCAAGAATAATATAAGGAAGTCGCAAATCCAAACTCCGGGTACTTACGTACTTGCAAATAGCATGCCATATAATGTTATAGTAGGCAAAATGAAGAAGATAGTAGTCGGGTAGCTGTAATCCAATGCTACATATAACAACCTACCCACGTAGAAAGTCATCCTGAACGATAATACACTGCTACTATCAAACTGGAGAAAATCGTAGAACGTATTGTGTCCCTCAGGGGAGTAGTTCCCGTCCTGCCCCTTGTCCAATTCTAATGATGCTCTTCTCTATCTCTCTCTCTGTCTATTCTCTTTACTTCTTTCCTTACTTGTTCGCAAAAGCTTTATTCTCTTTTTATTTTTCTCTGCAAAGATAGACGACTGCATCTTCTGTTGACTTGTCTTGGTTTCGTTCTGTTTGCTTCGTGAACCTTTGTTCTGTTTTGTTCGTTTGTTTGAGTTGACTTTGACTTTGGGCACAGCTTACGTATTGGATATGTCTGACTGACTTGACGAGTATTACTCGAAGACCCAGAAGAAGAAGACCTTCTTCTTCTTATGTCTTACTGCTGTGTGTAATGTTAATAATGTACTACATATTATTTGTTGTATTGTTCAGTTGCTTTCCCGTTGTTGTTATTATGTTAGTATGTTAGAGTTAGATCTTGCGTGATGCTGCTACTATGTAGGATAGGAGCACTAGTGATGATTGAGCTATTCTTCCCAGTATTTCTCTCTCCTGGCAAATGGCTGCAGCAATCGCATTCAATATTCAACTTGAAGCCTATTACGATTGACGACATGGCTAGGCTACTGTGCTTGTGCTGGTAGAGATCTTGATGTGAATCGACAAAATCTTGCTTAGTATAGGAGTGTTTGTATGGTATGGTAGTGTGGGTAGTTTTTGTAGTTCATCTTCCTCGTGGCTCTGACTTCTGAATGATTACTTACCTGCTATTGTAGTCCGTAGGTTGTAGGTAGGTATAATAAAAAAGGTCGAGTAGCTATCTAGGTTTTTCTCGACTGTAATAATCGGATTGTGTGTATGCGTTTCTTAGTGTAATGACTTTTAGTAATGATGGAGGTTCAAAAGACCATTCGTCGTGTCTTGCTTGGAGGTAGGGATATATACCGGTCATCTTTCGTATATATACCTAGTACTAGTAATGTGATTGAAAATGACAGCATAAGTCACCAGGGAATTGAACGTAGTGTTTCATTTTGTCTGTTGAATGTCGTAGCATTTATGTACGTACTACTACTTTTCCCTCGTTCCTACCTTTATTATTACAAGAATTGTCATTTCTCCAGGAGTAATGCGAAGGTCGACCTACTATTTTACTTTAAGTGCATGGAGAAAGTTCTCTTCATATGGAACTTCCACTCTTCTTCATGGGAGACAAGAAGGTTGGTGGACTACATAGGTAGCTGTAAGTATTGTTGGGGATTTTAATAAGAAGGAAAATTGCATTGGGATTTCATGTCTGTATGTGACAGGGACGATCATCTTCACTCACTTGCTCCCGCATTGATAACAGAAAGCAAATAAATGTTGTTTATCGAGTGCTAATAATAATAATATCAATCTTCCTGAGTGCTTTTGCTTTCTCTATACCTTCTTCCCTTTTCATGTTGTTAGTCTTGGTACGTATGTATTTCAATTATTACGAGCCAGGAGCCATACTTATTTGCATTATTATCTTTCTACCTACATCTTACATACAATTAGTATGCAGCTACAGATTCAATTAGCCATAATATCTTACCACGATAACTTCTTTTTGAGTCTTACCTATTACCTTGTATAATTTGTAGACTTGATAAAAATGGTCTACAAATGTCATTGGATGTAGCATACAGATGTACCTTTACTTGTATTTATTCTTACTTGAAGGTATGTTCATTTTTCCCTGTACATTACTACATTCAACATTGTATTGTCCAATAACTTATTTAGAGTTACGTCCATTTTATATTACTGGTTTCGGACCCAATGCAAATAATTTTGAACCTTTTACTGACGAATAACTCAAATAATAATATACAGATAGAGTTGACTGTACTGTAGATTTAAACATTGAATTGTCTGAATTTGAGAAATGGATGGATATTGCACAATTCAGACATCTCAAATGGATTGATGAAACTCAATTTTATTATATACCATTTACGTTTGGAGACATCTATGGTACAACTGTAGTAGAATATAATAATGTGTAATGAAAGAAGGGTATAATATTTGCTAGTTATTAGTATAATTAGTTTTCCTGTTTGAATAACATGAGCTCAAAAGTTTTCATGAAGTGTTTGTCACTCGTGCGGGTAGTGCACTATATGATACGAAATTGGAGCAGGAGGGTTTGAAGTCAAATGTACGGAGAAGCCTTTTGGAGAAATAAGTGAAAGTGTCATGAGGAATCATATAGCAGGATTCAAGAGTCTCATAACAGCCGCAACTCACATAATATTATATTTGAGCCTGGAGTTTTATATGGTTTTTCTCAGTTAACGGTTAGAAAGAAAAAGAGGATTTATTTTATACTGTACGTAATGTAGGCATCTATAAGGCATACCTATAGTATACATTTTATATACCTATGCAATGCATCATATCTACAGTAGTAATACTATTGTGCTATTAACAGCGTGCTTCCGACACACCCCATTGATATTCATGGTGAGATTTTGGATTTTCAGAGCGAATTCTGTCCGTAGCATTACTAACAATGATTGTGTTCGAGGTGGAAGGTAATATTGAATTACGTATTGCAATCCATCTATATATCCTGGAGGTGAGTATTATTGGAAGTACACATACCAATACTGGTATTAGTATGGGTTTGTGCATTGGCTCCAATTCTGGAGAAAGTGTTTTTATAATTTATATAATGATGGTGAAGGTAGTTGGTGTTGGCGGGTGTATGTTGTCAAGCTATGTACTCCATCGACCAATATGATGCAATGAATGCATGGTGGCAAGGGAATGCAGTAAGTAATAGCGAAGCTTCTGAAGAATGGAAGCAAGAATGAGGAAAATGTGCCTGGAATGAAAAATTCAAAACTTGTCGAGATGTTCGGATTGGTGTATCCTTGTCCTCATTGTTGGTTGTCTCCGGGAGACCTCCGTCGTTTCTCAACATGATCCAGATATCCATAAGTATGTAGGTAGGGAATAGCAATATAGTTCGCATACATAGCTACACAAATACACACACATATATAGATATTTACTAAAGCTCGGCTGGGCCATGTAATAATAATAGTTGTGTGCATCTTGTAGTCAGAACGGAGCTGACAATTGTCAACTGAAACTACACTAAAAAACATCTTCTCTCTTTCTAGAGTGGAAAAGAGTGTAGAATCCGCAGCAGTTCTGTTTGAGGGATGTTTCTGTAAAAGTTATACTAGTTGTATAGTGTAGTTTGTAGTACTAGTTCTCATTCGTTGTTTGCTGAGTCGGCTGCTCGTCTCCCAGTCTGCTGTCATGTCAAAGAGTCTTCGTGTTCTTCTCTGTGTCTTTAACGTATTCTGACCTGAGATGGGAGAAGAAGGAAAGTGTTGCGCTGGAGCCAAAGCCTAAGATAGTAGCAGGAGTTCTGTAGTAGTAGATGTAATCCTTCTTTTATCTCAGTGTGCCTTGAACGAAAATAGCATTGTCACTCCACGTTGTCACTCTCTGGACATGGAAATTTATAACATATGTATTGTCAAAAGATAACGTTAGTGTATGCTGTTCCTGGTTACTGATAATCAGTCAAAGCCACCATCATCACTAGTATAAATATATACATACCTATATAATATATTGTACATGTATATGTGTGTGTACACCATACTGATCCTACCACGACTTATGTAGCAGAGAAAAGCGCCAAATTCACCGTGCTGGCAGTTGTTAGTGTGTTACACAAGTTTCACTTTTCTATGTAACCACACTTTCATCTCATCTGTTTTACCTACACTGTTAGTTAGTTAGTTAGTCACTTTTTCATGCTAAGGACGGCAACTGCCATAACAGATTTTGGCAAGAGCGTCTTGTTGTTTGTCTCCCATTGAGTTGAGGTTTGATTTTAGCGAAGAAATGAAGCTACACGTGTATATACCTATAATATCTACATACTTAAACTGTATACATATTATACGTAAAGTACACGTACGTGGTATATGTATTTGTATACTAGGTACAGTACAATATTTCAAGGTACTTACAAGTATATGGCTGTATTGTAGGTATGTGTGCTATAATGTATACAAAAGTACTTTAGTTTTTTGCTGTTAAGTTTCATTGACTGAATGCGGCACATTTCTTTGGTAAATATATAGACAGTAGCGAAGCTTATTTAAAATTACGTAGCGTATCCAATGATGTATTTAAGATGCTGTGTGTAATATGGCGACGATAAACTGCTGACAGAAAATATAAAATTGGATGGGGTAGTGTAAAATTTATGAAAACGGGTGCATGTGCATGTGGAGAGACAAACTAAAATTGAAACTATCATCTTAACTTACATACTTCTTCCTTGCATGCGAAAGCCAGGAACATTTGATAGTGTCTTGACAGAAGCAGTAATAGAGTAATTAGTGTGCTTCAATTTTGCAGGAGAATTGTAAAGGAAATTAGATGTTTTAGGTGTTGCTATATGCAGCTATAAAGCGGAGTAAGTAAGTGTAAGAAAAAGGATGTTTTGGAAGAAGTTATTACTTCAGACAGATACCTACAAGGTGCTGCGTCATTTTACAGCAGACAGTTTAACAAATATATGCATTATGGCTCACATAGTAGTTTGGAATTCTGTTGATGTTTTTAATAATTTATAAAGCTTCTACTCTGCGTCTCACCTACTTAGATTTGTGAGGGACTGTTTTGTGCTGTTTTTGTGTTAGTGTAGTATAATACACTACTGCCACTACTATCACTGTGTGAGTGTGGTGTTTTGCCGTTGCCTGTTTCAATGTACTTGAAAGTCGAAGACATAAACAGAGCAGAGTGGCAGACAGACAGCTCGCTGCTGTTGAGAAATGACGAGCATCATGAGGTTATTACAGAAATGTGTGTGCCTACTTTGAGGACGATGAAACTCGAGCACTTGAAACGTCTTCTGCTCAGTTCTCCATACGAAGCGTATCTTGTTCCCAGGTTTTTTCAGGGTGTACTACATTTTCAAGGAAATTATGCATATGGAATGTATGTGTGTTTGTAGATTTTATTTATTATGTATTTTCAGCGTTACCCTGCATGTGTATTTGTACTTCGGGTTCTATTGAATTACATTCCTTCGCGTTACGTTAGAGTTTGCCAAAAGCCTATTCCTAGTTATTTTACAGTTGAAAATAGGAAAGGAAAATTCGTCATTTTCCCTTATGGCATGGCACTTGTGTAATCTCGGAATATTTTCTCCTTTTCCAAGTCATGCTACACAGACAACCGCCCGTGTAAAACAGAAAGTGTGGAAACGTGAGGTAGGTTTCAGATGTACATGCAAATATCATATGCCTGTTTATGTAATCAGCATATTGCTTGTTACGTCTAGTCTAAAAATGCAATCTGCCTTCAGCAGGCAGTGTTTCTTCAATAATATTGTCTTTTTTATATAGAGATTCCATGTAAGTGCGTGCTGGAAATAGGTATGTGTATGCATCATGTCTTTTAGTCTTGTGGGACACGAACAGAATTGTCTCTGTCTACATAACCTTCTTAAACCCTTCGAACAGGTACACAATTCTTCCATGATGTCTCTCACAATGCTTTCAGTATTTCACAGTAAATTGAGCAAATGTACCTACCTATGTAGTACCTACTATGTATTTGCAAAGAACATTTATAATATAGGTACCTCTGAAGTTTCTATATACTTTATATTTGGAGTAGATAAAGGGAAATCCTGTTTAGTGAATGTAATATGTGTATAGCAGAGTAAACTAAAAGTAAAATTAACCACCCTGAAGGGATTCTTCTCAGTTGGTCTGTTTCAATTTTTCTAGTCAAGCAAAGCAGAACGTTAATTTCTCAACTATGACGGGTTAATGCAACGCAATCAATATAAGAGTTTTTGGCGACAGAGGCGTATATACTTTTTACCTCATCTTCTTTGAAAGTTAACTTGCTCCACTTGTAGGAACTCTTTCCAGAAATAAGGATGTATCATCCTTATACATATTGTCACACTGTCAGTCTCTGAACTTTACTTCATATACAGTTGAAAAACTGTGAGCCCAAAAATGTATTTATATTTACTATACCTAACTAGTATAGTTCAGTGTACAAATTCATTCACATTGTAAAGAACGTGATTAAATTTCACTGTACACTTTATTACTTTAATGCACTTATCGTAAAGCTGTATAAATACGTTCAGCCTTACAATTATTTGTGGAAGAATGTTGATAACCATTTAGCAATTTAATTTCTAATGGAAATACCTTAACGGTA
>JAQFYB010004581.1:0-15943 GCA_034694085.1 Pogonognathellus longicornis
GCCACCAGGGCCCCCCCCCCCCCCGAAATCTTAAATCGCGAAATTTTTCACGCTGCGCGTGAACTTTATACTTTTTAAGCTGATTTTGGTTTCAGCTAAAAATTGCCATATATAATAACATTTTTATCTTAGCGCCCCCCTCGAAAACAAATCCTGGGTACTTTTTGGGGTGTGCAAAATCAATATAAAATAAGATTAAATTCACACGATGCAAGCCAATGGGATACATAAAACCCAATAATAATGTATACAAGTAAAACTCAATTTCTATGCGAAACCAATGTTCACATTTCTTCATTTATTATGTATTAGAATTCTAATGGATTGGAAAGCTTTTAGTATTGCCACATGACGACGAGAAGTAATGGAATACAGTACCTAATATATTTCCCGGCACTTATAAGTATTCATTTTGGCACGACGTACCTTAAAATAATTTGTTAACATGGTAGACTCCTAATTTCTAATACTGAAAATGGGCCTGAAAGCATGACCATATCCAGGGTTGCGTTTCAGAATGGGTTTACTTTACCCAACTTTACTCTCAAATGAGTTGAGTATCCAACCCACAATTTGAGCTAATTTGTTCCGAAATCAACCAAAAACGTATACAAATTGTACCGTGCTTTTTCTTTTTTTGAGATTTTTGTGATCAAATTACCTTACTTCTTGGTATTTCCAGGAAGGGGGAAATCCTCATACAATTTAGCCTTGAAATGTAAATCCCTATTTTAAATATTATATATTGAATTGAACATTTAATTACTCATTGAATAAAACATGCAGTAAAGCATCTATATACATACATTTTACTTTTATTTTTATAGACATAGGAATTATGATCACTACAAATACAATACAAATCATATGGATAAGTGCAATTAGTTATAAAACGGACACCTTGTACTGAAAACCTTCATTTCCAATTAAATAATTAATGTGATGACTTAATTTTTTGTTTGAATTTTTCTGAGCGTTTACACCACAGTGAGCCAATATGTCTTTTGAGGTTAGCTTCTAAAGAAAAGGCTCTACCGCATTTATGACAAAGGTGAGATTGCTTTCCACTGTGAATTAATCCGTGTCTTATTAAATTTCCTCTCTGACTAAAATGTTTACCACAAATATGACAAAGATGAGGCTTCTCTCCTGAATGTTTTTTCTCGTGAGACTGTAAACTCGCTTTTGTGGAAAAAACTTTCCCACATGTTTGACACAAAAAAGTTTTAGAATGTGTCGTGTAGTGTGACGTCAAGCTGCTCTTAGAAGCAAACTTTTGTCCACAATTTCCATGGGCGCACACAAAACGTTTTTCACCCTTGTGAACTCCACTAATATGTTCAGTTAACGAATGTCGGAACTGGAAAGTTTTTCCGCAATCTTTGCAAACATACGGTCTTTCGCCGGTGTGGGATTTCATATGCTTTTTCAAATCAGGGTTTCGGGTAGCAGCATATTTACATAAATGACACTTAAAAGGCTTATATTTCTCATGGAAATTTTTAATGTGAAGGTATAGCGATGATTTCTCTGAGTAAGTACGCTCACACAATTTACACTTGACTCTTTTTCCTTGATGTGCACTCCTTATATGCCATTTTAGTGATTTAGTATCGAAATACGCTTTTCCGCAAGTTTCGCAAAGATGACTCTTGTTTCGTGGTCGGTGTAATGTTTTGTGTCTTTTCAAAACACTTTGACTTGAAAAATATTTTTTGCAGTATTTGCAAATGTATGGTTTTTCTTTAGTGTGGCTTCTCATGTGTATGACCAGATCATTCCAATTGTCACGTGAATGTCCGCAAAAATTACATGTGAGATTCTTCTTCTTTTCGTTCTTCTTGCACGAGAGATTCTTTATTTGTGTGGTAAAACTAGCGTGATATTTCTGGTGATGAGCGTCTTGCAAAGATTCAGTAGTAAAAGATTTGTAACAAATTTTACAAACGTAGGGTTTTCTAGCTAAACACTTTTCATCATGGGTTAAACCGTGTGGTTTCACGTATCCGGGTACATAAGAATAAGATTGGTCGCATAATTCACAATCAAGACGTTTTTCTCTAGTGTGCTTTGCGATATGACGAATAAGTGACTCATAATTTTGAAATGTTTTCTGACAGAAATTGCAAATGTAGCAAAAATTCTTTGTTGGTGATTGATTTTTAGAAGCAGAGTGGCTTAGTGATGTATAGATTGGTAGTTTGCGTTTCTCTTTAGGTGTTTGCTCTGGAGAATTTTGTAATTCTGTTTCACAATAACTTAGATTGACACTTCTGTTTCGTAGTTTCCGATGGTTATTATTTGTTTCTTGTACTATTCCTTTTGTACCTGTACAAGGATATAAAGTTACTCGTTCAATTTCATTTATATTGCATTTTTAACAGATCGTTTCTTGTTTTTTAAATTTTTACCTTGTGTAGCTGCAGACTTTTGAGATGGCTGTATATTGACCACAGATTTGTTTGGCACTATGTTAGTTGAATTTTCCGTAGTTCTGGTAGCCTTAACCAGTACCTCGACACTAATACACACAAAAATATTAAGTGACAGTTTAAAACGATATTACTTTCTCATATCTTATTTGCAGCTGGTATAAAAATTTACATTTTACATGTTAACTCCAATATGTTATACCGCCTATATCCTTATCAAAGGATGAATTCATTTTTCTGATTTAAAAAAATGCATGTTTTATTAACTTTGCATTAGCTGAGATGAAGAATTTGTTAGTTAAACAAAAGCACCATTTAAAAATGCTATTTTCTGTTTCGTGAACGAAAAAATGAAGAAATGTTAAAGGTAGTTTACTTACTCCGAATTTTCATTCGTTTCCCACAAAATTTCTTGAAATTCGGATGCAACGGGCTCCAATTCTATAACCAACGTTTTCGGACGTAAAATTTTATGCAGCCTCTCTTTACTTAGAATTAGAAAAAAATCATTCGGCTGTACTGATAAGTTCAACAATTTTAGTATATTTTAGATTAAAGGAAGCGAATTCTAATCAATATGTTAGTAAGTATATTTATAAGTTCTGCGTTTTGATTACAATTTTTCAGATACTTGCAATTATGCAAACATTTTTAAATACATAGCAGCACAAGTGATGTAGCCATAACTTGCTACTTTTATATGCTATGTAAATCAAAATCTACTTCATTTACTTTTTATTTTGATGCCCGTCAGTATAGTTTTCGGCTTCCACTTCCGAGTCTGAATCAGATAATAGGTCCAGAGATTCCAATCTGACAAACAAAGTTTTGGGACAAAGATTTTTCACAACGCTTGTTTCCAATCTATGGAGCACAAATGCAAAATTATATCTCTGTAAAGTTATAAATACTTCAGATGGTTAGAAATTTTTATTCAACTTATTATAATTATACAATGAGATATAGCAGTTTTGTAACAGAAAAATTGGAGTATTAATTTACCTCATTGTGCTAGACACCCCGGTACTTACGGGTGATGCTTTCTAAGAATTTATACCATGTTCAATGTATTTTCAATGTACCATATGGGACACAATGATTTAGTGTAATAACAGAGCAATGTGTGAGGAGTTCACACATTGCGAAACTATATTTTAGTATTATAATAAATGCAACCATTACATTTTGTGTGGTTCTAAAAATTAAATTAAAATTAATTGTTAAATAAATTAATTGTTATTAAATTAATTGTTTCGTAAAATGTAAAAGCTTTTAATTTCGGACTTTTTAATAGAATTTATACACGTGAAACTCGTGAAAGTTTATTTTATAACTTTGAAATGAATGCAATGTTTAGAATTTATATATTGCTGGGTGATTGAGTAAGTGGTTGACCTTCGGTGTCTCGTATTTACCCCTATGCCCTATGCGGCAAATAGTATACATTGGATTTGATAAGTTCATTGAGACAGTGTAATATTATACTTATCAAGTAAGTTCGTTGAAGTATCAGTGTGCCCTTACAAATGCAAAGTACATTTTGAAGAGGTTGATTAATATATCCACTTCTGTAAGGAGAATGTGACATTTTAAACTAAATTGGAATTGGATAATTAATACCTATAATATCTCGCCAGTTATTTTACTGTATTTCTAGCTTGTTTTGAAACACGCATATAATAAAATTAGTTAATTTTATCTCTGTAAAATAAATCACCATTCATCAGTTTCATCATCCAACGGACATTATAACCGTCAATATTTCAAACAATACGCAATTTTAGTTCGAAATAGATAAAATAGACACTATAAGCTGCATATAGCAAAAATAAGCAAAATTGAACTCTTCTGTACATTATAATGCTGTTAAGATATGAAACGTTGAGGGTCGTGATCAAGGCCGTATTTAGTATTCTATTTTTGGAGGGCAAACACCATCATAATGCACAAAAGCACATAAATGAATAAAATTTGCGATAACGCGAAACACATTGTGATTTTTTAACTTTTTTGTTAAAATCTTATTTTTTCTGATTTCGGGGTGGACAATTTCCTTAAATACAGCTTCGGTTGAGATATGGAATATGTCTAAGATCTGGCTGGTTTGACAAGCCGAATAATAATTTGCATTTCCTAACTTTGGTCATTAGTAGTACAAAAAGACACATTTTCTACCTTTGCAAAGGTTTGAAAAAATAAACAGAAAAGTCATCGCAATCCGGTAATACATAAATAATATACAAATCGGTAGGTTAGTCAATGCGGCAATTTTATGCCATAGTAATATTACATAGCTGTAAGGATCCGGGGAGAGTTGAGCAAATGGATCAATAAGACTGCGGATAAACGAAGCAGCAATAGTACCGCGGAATAAAGCCTTTAAATGTACTGCAGTATTTTTCCTTCCTCCAGGTAGTAGATGTTTAGCTAATAAAAAATATAACAAGTTATAATTTATAATTAGTAGTCATAACAAAAGGACAACAAGTGGGGGAAGAATGGGGAATGTTGGGGAAGAGGACAAGGAGCAAGGGGAAATAAACAGCAAATGTGACTATTGGACTAAAAGATGGGTCGAAAACAAAACAGGCTGGCATGTGAATAGTATTAATGGAAATTTAATGCTATACTTAAATGTGTTGACGGGTTTCTCCGATAATCACAGTCTCACTCCGGCTACATTGGCAAGAAACGCACAAAAAAAGTTTTTTGTTCCGCTGTGCGGTAAAACAAGAGACCTTGCATATTTACGGGGTTTGGGATTCCAAATATTTGCTGTGGAGTGTGCCCAACTTGCAATTGAAGCATTGGACAAGGAAAACAATTTTAAATTGAAATATGACGAAAAGGATTCTGTCTATCACACTGAAGATGGAAAGTTGAAAATCTTTTATGGAGATTTTTTCAAATGTCCATTGGAGAAATGGGGACCGTTTGATTATGTGTGGGACAGAGGCTCTTTGATTGCGGTTGAATATTCTCATCGCCCGGCCTACATTAAAATGATGCAAAGAAGTGTCAAAGTCCAGAATAAGTGTAAGTCGATTATTTTATTCAATTCTTCGGGTCCATCGATTTTGGTAAATGCGCCCTCCCAGGAAGGGGATCCCAAAATGCGCCTTTTAAGTAAATGAGACACACCTGAAATGCGCTTTTTGCGGGGATGGCTCAAAATTTCTCACAGGCCAAATTCAGTGGCGCAATTAGGGGGGCTTCTCAGATTTTGGGACTTACACTAGATTTACCTAAATTTGGGCCTTTGTTAAAAATAATTAAAAAGGAAATCAATATTTATACTAAAAATTTGCTGGTGTAAATTTAATTTATCTAAGAAATGTCTGCTGAAGCCCCCCCCCCCCATGTGAGACCTGGATACGCCCCTGGTCAAATTGTTAAACTTTCTTTAGCTTTTGGGGGAGCTTTTTTCCAATAAATGCTGAAACAAAGATAGTCTAGAGGCAATAGAAATATATGAGAAATATGCTTATGTATGACGTTCTTCCCTGACGTAGGACGCTCAAAAATGGAACGTCGTATAAGTGGGCACCGATGGTTGAGCGCCCCCATGCCCGGGTATATCCCCCATTCATTTTTTTGTGTTGTTCATTTACACATTTTTCGGTGTAAATTAGTCGCTGCACTCGACTTATTGTTACCTATCTAATTAGTTTACTATTTATTTGCAGATTATGCGTTCCGATATCTTTTGGAAACTGTGGAATACGATCGAACCAAATACGCAGGCCCTCCCCGAGTGGTTGAAGAGAGGGATGTGAAAGAATTGTATTCTGCATGGACAAATTTCCAATTGCTGGAGAAATATACCCTTCCTGAAGCTCATAACATTCGTAAAATCGAAGGTATGGGTCCAAATTGTAACCAAGCCTTGTATATCATTACACCAAAAAACTAAGCTATTTAAAATATTAATTGTATTGACATACCCGCTGTTACGCATATTCGAACTTTTTAAGTCTGATGATTATACCTATTGCGGTATTTCGTTTTGTGATTGTATATAAGTATAACATACCTACGCTACGTGTACTATTGTTTTGGTGCCTTACTTGTTACCTTTAACAACTTTTAACTGTTATTACCTTTTTAACAACTTTTAAATGTTACCTTTTCAATAATACCCTTTCGAAATAAAATACGCACAATTAAATGTTCCATGCCATTCAATATCTGAATTTTCAGTGTTGCATTCATCTTCTATTTGTATGAAATTGGGTCACATTCACAATGTTAGCTATATACTAAAAATTAATTTTAGCCACATACAATACAAATATTCAAATTATAGCAAAAATTGGCCAATATTATTATAGAATCTCATACCCTCCTTCAAACCACATTACCTATAGATGCAATATTATGTGTTCATATACAAATACCGTAAATATTCTAATACAATTCCCCCACTTCTATTGACTGAAACTAAAATTCGTCCCCACTTCTAATGGAGACCCCACTTCTATTGGAAGCCTCTATTGTATACAATTCCCCCACTTCTATTGACTGAAACTATAATCTGCCCCCACTTCTAATGGAAGCCCCAATTATTTTAGAATATTTACGGTACATACATAGGAATTCATTATTATTTGAAGTATGGGCTTATCAGAATGTGTTCATTGCCCAACCTGTTATGTTATAATATTATATAATAAATAGTAACACTATCAATATTCTTAGGAGCTAAAATTATGTGTTTTAGTTACATAGCAAATGCTTTAGTTGGGCCCCTGACTAATACTCTTCCCCTAAATACACCTAAAGTTATCATCCTTAGCAACTGTTTTGTTAGCTTGATTGAATATGATGCATTGCACGTGGCGATACATTGTGGTCAAGAGCGTCCTTATACCTAAATTATGTAATATTTTCCCTTTATATTACACATTGTGTGAAGTTTTGCTGTTAGCATGTATGTTTGCAATTCTAAATATATTAACATTTAATGACTATATTACACTTAAAATTGTATGCTAACAACACCTAAGTAAAACTTCAGATATCCAAAATTGCATTATGAAAATTTTTGAAAGAATACTTGGATTCATTTACTTAAACAGTAATTTGCTTCTGCAAAACAAACCAGAGTATTCAAATTTTATTTTGGTTGTTTTAATATATAAACCTCAACCATTTTCTATATATATATAAACTGTGTTTTATGTTATTATTTTATGGCATTGCCAATAATACTGTGCAATGTTCATACACTACTGTGCAATGTTCATACACTACTGTGCAATGTTCATACACTATCATACTATTATATATTATAATATTAGTCCGGGTTCGGGTTAACCGTTCCCATCTCTACAGGCAATAGAAAAATTGATTACAACTTACAGTACAGAGTTTTAATACAGACCATTAGTTGCATTCTACATTAATATGAGCCAATGCCAAGTGCTATTCATTCACAGGTAAATAAACTGAAGTAGATGTTTTATATTTGTTATTATGAATGAGCATTGTAGGCCTCTAAATAAACAGATCAGGGACAAATAAAATTTCTATGTCACATAAAATAGTCTAAACTCATCTGAAAAACTCGTAAAATACCTTCAGTAAATAATATTGAATATTACATAAAGTTTCAAGAGATCCAAATCCACAAAATTAAAATTATCTATGCGGATTATCATGTTTATTTTCCTCGCAACGTTATTTTTCATGCTTCACATTGTGGGAAGCAGGCTGATTTACATACTACTGATATAAAAGGTAATAATATGATCAATAGCCAAGTTTTACCAGTGGCAGTGTCACTCACAGTCAGAAAAAATAATCCTGCAATTAAATACTTTGAAAACATTACAGTCAAAAATAATTTCAAGATTTCAGCCGTTCATTCAAAATTTTTAGAATATGAATATTACAATGCTACTGGAAACATATATGGTATTCAAAAACACAAATTCCATTAACCTTACAATTACAATTAAAAACGAAAAATTGACAACATTTGATTAATATTAATTAACAAGTGTCTAAAAGGCACTATTTTTTCTAAAATATTTTTAACAGATTTAACGATGATTGAAAATAATTCAACTTTAGAAGAAGTGGAATGGTGGAACTGTGAGAGACATTCAATTACTGTAGCTATGGTTGTAAGTTAAATAAATAATTTATAAAGACTTTTATAGGGGCCAGTATAATACTTAATAGTAATCAGGATAATTGGAATATATACTAATTTATTTAGCTTAAAGACGACCTCATCGACATTGGGAATATGGAGTATATAAGGGATTACTTGAATTGCACGTAATAAATTATTGTTCTGAAAAACTTTCTTGCAATTGCATATTGAAATTTGTAATGAATTTGGTACACTGTTCAATATGATTTCTATTTTAAGCATCAAATTATCATTTTTAGTATAAATGTCTTAAGTAATTCAGACTGGCCAGTAATTTCGCCGAATGGAACAGTTGTTGGTGGAATTCATCAGCAAGTTTTAGTTGGTGATGCTAATATTTCCATTTCTCCAGCAAAATTTACTGAAAATTATTTTCGGGATGTTCATATTCTACAACCGACCTATACATTAAAGTAACTAAATTTTAAAAAACTGCGACTTTTCTATTTTTTAGCTTCCCAACAAATTATTGTTCTTGTTGTTCATTGCAGGATATTCGTATATTTTCAGCAGCCCGATGCACACAGCATCCGAAATATTTACATTGATATTTATCCGACACTAATTTGGCTTATGTGGATCGTTCAATGGGTGGTACTATTTCTATCCTTGACTGCAGGACAAGTTGTAGTTAAACGGCGTTTAACTTCACCAAAATCATTTCAGATGGATAATAACCATTTTTTAAATATCTTAGCTGTCATTTGCCAACAAGGTGAACCATACATAGAATATGTAAAATAGCAAGGTAGTCTTGACAATAATATCATGATCTTCGTCTCTTTACAGGTTTGGAATATAACAAACTTCCAAACAAAATTATTGAAGTAAAGATTTGCCCACCGATGCTCCTCATTAAAAATTCTTTTGTGGGAATTGGTGGGCAAATCTTTGCTCCAATAGTTTTGTATGGACGTTTGCTATATTCTAAAACTGTAAGGAGAAAATGGTGATATTATTGTCAAGACAATCTTGTAATACAGTACATATTATAAACCAGTAAGTATGTCATGACCCAATAGTTAATTTTTGTGACTTTTCAGGAGGTGTACAAAAATCAACAAATGCATCTTTATGTTGGATTCAATTTCTTTCTTTTCTTGTCAGTGTGGTAAATTTTACAACATATAGTGCATATCTTGTAGCTCTTTTAAATACCAAGGTTGTCCCCGTAAAAGACTTTTCTGATATCGAAAAATTTCAATTTGATTTGTACACGTATGAAAATAATATGCAGGTTAAAACATTGAGATTTTTTCTGCAATCATGAGTTTTATATTTATATACACTGAAAAAATTCCGTAGGGCTCTGAACCTCTCATAAACAAGTCCTATTGTTTATAGGGATAATTTAATGTCGCATGTGTTTAAATTCAATACGTATATAATTGAATTAGTCAAATCGTAAATCTGAGGGGTTTAAAAAGGGATGAATATGATTGAGCTCATGACGCTCATGTCATCATGTACTAAGTTTCAAATATGCGCAATATTCCGACATAGTACAAAATATCAAGTAACGTCTTACTTAAATGTCATATATTGCGCATACACCTTACAAGAATTTTTTCCGTGTACAAATCTTCAATCAACATTACATATAAGGTGCTTCATTTTTGTATTGCTACAATTGTTTTGCAGGGAACAGATCATTTGAAAACTACGAACTACACTGATGCAATTAAAAAATTACATAGCTCAAGAAATGGTTTCGTCCATCCCAACGACTAGTTTGAAAGAAATGCAATAGTGAATAACTTGAATGCAACGATATTTTATTGCAAAGCAATTTCTAAAATTCCTGTACATAACATACCGACACACCTTGGCATTTTTATTAGAAAGTCATCTCCCCTAAAAGAAATTCTATCCATCACGTAATTGCATTTTTGAACAATCTTTTATAAAATAGAATATAGTTATGCAAATAGGATTACAATTCTTTTTCATTTTATAGGATGATTAAAATGAGAAACAATGGAATTACCCGCCGAATTTTCCTTCTACAACCTCCAGTAATTATCTGCCCTCTCGCCGATCTAAAACTCAGAAATTTTAGTTTTCAATCACTTGAAATCGGAGATGTTTACTTGTTGCTTTTAGTTTTAACGCTCGGGATTGTTGCTTCGATAATATTTTTGGCAATTGAAAATAAATGGCTCCAAGCGTCCAATTCAGTAAAGTGATTTCGTTAAAACAAAATAAGTGACAGTGACCTATTTTCAGCCTTCACACTTATTGAGACGAAATTATAAGAATGTCATTTTATTTATGAAATACACATAACAAATGAATAAGCAAAGTAAAATTTTATAGAGCCGTTTCGGGTAAACTATAATTGTCGACTATATATGATTTAAAATTTTGTAAGATGTTAAACCAAACGAGTTTAGAGTCAATTTAGCGACATGCATAACCTCACAGGTTGGTTGTTGCTTACGATTTTTTAAACCAACTATTCAGGGATTAATGGTTTCCTGTTAAATTGGCCATGAAAATGTATCCAGATCAATCTACATCCAAAGGTGATCATCAAGTATTTCAAAAACTTTCTCTTGTTCATTTAATGCAACAACTTTGCTCCGACAAATTTCCCCACATTCCAGCATTGAATATTTTTTTAATTTCTTTTTGGGTGTCATTTACACGTTTATATGATGGAAATCGGTTTGCTTTGTTCTCAATCTGTAAGATTCTGAACTAGTCTCCAGTTTCTCAGTTGACATTTGCACTACGGGATTAAAATTAACTTTTACATACTAATCTGGCCCGGCGCGTAGCCATGATTAAAAGTTCGAGGTACACCGCAAGGTTGGACACAGAAATCGATTTCTGGGAGCACAAGTTCCAAATGTGAGGTACAATTGAGTCGATAATAGCCATGTGTTTTTAAAAATTAATTATAGTGTAATGTATTTATTGGTCGAATTATCATATTTTTTATTTCTAAAGAGTCCATTAACGATCAATTGAAAGTATATTTAAAACTTGATACTTTTAGACTATAAGACTTTACTCTATGCTAATACATAATACATTGTAAAGAAAATAACAATAGCTGAATTGAAGCTTCGGATATTAAATAAATTTCTCTTACTTAATATTAATGGTAAAATGTCAAGGAATATACACTTTACATAATAGCGCATTTCGTTTATCAAATAAACGTGGCATAAAATAGCATTTTTATAATTTAAATAGACCTTATTGTATATACTTTCGTTATAATTTTATAAATAATGCTGTCCATACCAATAGACTGACTGCAGCTGGAAACTATTCGGTTTCAGAAAATGCTAATTATAGAAAAATGAATTATAAAATTCTCAGTTTACTTAAAATTGGTTTCATTCAGAGCAAATCACAAATATCACAAAGATGAGGCTTCTCTTCCGTATGTACTAACGCACGTGTAGTAAAATTCGATTCAAATCGATTTAAGTACAAGTTCTCATTAATTACTCTATATAGACTTGTGGAAATGGTACATTCGATACAAGCGTCATAATAATTAAAGCTAAATTCAACCTTACATTTTGTGTGCTTCGGAAAACTAAGCATTCTGTCTTGGGGTGGACAGCGATAGGGATGTATAGTTATATAAAGCAGTCTAACCTAAATGGCAATTTGTACTGCAAGTAAAAAATATGTAAGGAACATTAGATATTTACAACAAAATTTGGAATTAATGTAATTTCCTTTTAAAATACAATTACCCAGCCAGTACAAGTAGCTTGTACGTAGGATTTACGCAGCGATTCCATCGTCGTAGCTACGGGGTTGATCGATGAAATGTACCAAAGACACACAGTAAGATCAGTATCTGGTATTAAAACGTCAACGTAGTTCAGCATAGAACGCTAATAACTCTAAAATTACCTTTAATATTTTGAACATCTCCACAAACCATTTCAATTGTATTTCCATATAGAAGCAAACTGATGCAATCAAAGTGCAAGAAACATAAATGTAGAAAATGGAAACAAAGTTATCATTTAGCCCAAGCCCTTTGACACGGTCTTCTTGTTTCTCGATTATTTGTAAATACAATTCAGTTCGAAGAAGGTTCGAGGTTTTATGAATAGATTTCCAGATGTGTACAATTCCAGAGTGTTGCAGTACACGTAAGCGATGTAGAAATGCAGGGTTATAATTTCTTTCCAAACCCCATCCTGAATTCTTAGTGCCCAATCCTTCTTCACTTTTAACAACTCCAATTAGTTTTGGAAAGTTGATTTTCAGTTGTCGATACAAAATGTCGATGTTCTCAGACCAATCTCCGTACGCCGATTTATCACAAGTTAAAATAGCTTTAAAAAATTCTTCAGGATATTGTAGTGGGTTTTTTGGGTTGGTTACATTTTTTAGGAATTTAATTATGGGGTAAATACTTGGAATGGGAAACGTGACATCTTTGTAATTTGACCAGTTTCTTGATTGTTTAGGAAATGATAGTCCTACTTGATGGTAAACGTCTGTATTTAAATAAGGTATAAATAACCTTTTATAGTTTTGATAAAAAGGACAGTAAAGACTGTAATTAAAGTTCACGAGGTCTTTAAAGCTTAGTAGCTTGTCTATTTTAAGTGGAGCAGATAATTCAGTGATATTCGCCCCTTTGTATGCATTCGACAATACAATGGACATCAGAATCCAAGCTCCGCAAAGGAAATAAAGACTCGTCAGTTTCTTCGAATTGGACGCAGTTGCATCTCCTTGTTCCAATAGACAGCAAAGTGGAGTCATCAATGGATTCACTTTTATTTTCTTTATTTTGTAAATCATTTTCAGTAAAATGGACATCAAGAAGCTACTGAGAAGAATCGAAATCCAGCAATATAAATCGTAGCAGGACACGTAGCTCCAAAATGAAATATTCTGTTGTCCCTTAATGCCATCACATGTAACGAATTGAAAAGTTTCTTCCGGTTTTGTCACCATTGAAGAAACCGTAGCCGTGTCAAAAATTACTTTTGCTGCCTTACCTCCACATTTTGTGTCCATGAAGTGGCCATACAACACACTTTTGTAGTTACTGATATTTGAGGCAACCAGATGAAATATTGGCAAGTCGAAATAATCGTAATTTCCTGAATGGAACTTTCTAAACGTCACGTCATTCAATGAATATATTTGTTCGACAAATTTGGCATACTTTGCAAAAGCCATTGCATTTACTTCCATTCCAAAAACGTATATATTCCACACCGTAGTGAGAATCGAAGCAGCGTTTTGTTTTTTCCACTCTTGTTTAAGATTTTCTTTTGTATACAATTCAAAACTGAAATATTTTAAATCTCTAGCGACACACCTGTAGTAGCTGGAACAGCATATGTCCGTGATAACATAAACTTCTGAAGAAGTCAATTTTTCCCAAATTACAATGTATTTAAGATGAGTGGGGGACCAAAATGGTTCGATAAGATCTTGCTGTGATTCTGTGATCCAAGTGTTTAAATTATGAGCTTCAAAATATTTGTCAAGCACCATTAAATACATCTGGCTTCGAAAAAGATCTATCTCTGCATGGTTGTGCTGCTTCTGACGATTTGTATACCAGTCTTTGTGGTTAAGCATATTCGAGTTCCACATCCAAATTATCGATTTAGGAATCCTATGTCCTTCAGATATTTGGGACATGGGATACAGAAATAAATGGAGAATGCATTGCCAGGCGTAAGGAGCACTCACTATGGAATATTCTTCCACTGGCACTAAATGTCCAGTTACATTTTTCCAATGCAACTGGATTCCAATGAAACCCCATTGTATATTTCCGCGCTTCGGTGGACTGGAAGCTTTTATATACTTTCCAAGAAGGACGGGAGAATCAAACTCCTGAAAATCCTTTTCCAGTTTGTCATAGAAAACAATGTTTATTAAACAATTGCTGAATGGCGTTAAGTAAGGATTCAAATTTAACAATTCGCTGCGTTCTTTCGATTTTGGAGAATTACCACTCGCAGGAAAATATAAACAAAATAGATATATCCATTTCCAATCCATCGTTAAGTATTAAGTCGGAATGTGATCATTTAATGTGGATACATATGACTTTAGAGCAAAACTAAGACGTAGAAATACGTACGAAGTTACCTGTGCAAGGAAAAAGACATGGCGGTAAAATAAAGACATGCTGTAATATGGACTGCAGTGTAAGGAATATAGTTCTTACAGCCAAGGAGGAAACGTAATGAGGTAATGTATTGTATAAATAGATTAGAAATTTGAATGTAAATATGAAGTAAGGATTATTGTATGAATAACGTTATTGTATAATAAACAGTGCCGTATCTAGCGGCAGAGCACTAGGGCGCGTGCCCCCGCCCCCCCGAAATCTCGAAAAAATAGGTTATTTAGGGCACGAAAGTCGCGAATTTTATACTTTTTAGGTTGATTTTGGCTCAATTTAGCTAACAAATTTCGCGCTTCGTGCGAAAACACTCTGAAGTGACATACTCTGAATAAGAATACTAATTTTGTACACAAGTATGAAAGACTAAACATTCGTAGAATTAATATTATATTATCGTTATTAATCAACCCTTCACACAGTATATCAACGTACATATTAATCAGTATCACGCACACATCATTCACGCCGAAGTAGAGTAGACATAAAAGATTCGACAGAGAAAAGATTATACCAAGTAACCGAGATTGCAATTGTTGGTTGACACAGCCCTGGATATTCATGTGAAACCAACATCGACCAGTTCTTACTCAAGACTATCAGCCCAATAGCCACGAATTATAGTCTTTACAGTAAATAAAATGTGAAAAAGTTTTAACTATACATTATCTTGTAGCTTTTGATTATATTATAACTGCCTACGTAATACGTCAAAGTGCTTTGGAAAATTAAAATATATCCCAGTTTAGTAGTGTAGTGTATATTATAAATCGTGTTGGACTTGTTGATTTAGAATACGAAGAAAAATTTATAAATTATTTACTCCTTATTAGTTAGAGTACCTGCAGTGGGATGAGTTGTCGTGACAAACTGTGGTACAATTGTAGATAAGTAATTACAACACGCGAAACGCGATGCGATGTCTTCAACAATATTCAAAGTGAAGCTTAAGTCATTCGCCAATCCCAGTAATAAATATAACCTCAAACAAGACAGAGCACCCTTTTTGAACACCCCGGTGCTCAGTCTTGAATTATCAAGACTGAGCACTTGCTAAATTCAATGTCTATAGACTAAATTCGATATGTACCGACTAAATTGGATATGTATCGACTAAATTCAATGTATATCGACTAAATTGGATATGTATCGACTAAATTCGATATGTATCGACTAAATTCAATGTATATCGACTAAATTCAATGTCTATCAAGGAAA